>CAVMJV010000331.1:0-60568 GCA_963681835.1 Meloidogyne enterolobii
TCGTCTTCGTATTTTAGATACTGTATTTAGTACTGATTCGAATGGTATATAGAATTCTCTAGTCGCACATATCACCGTCCAGAAAATCAAGTTTGAAAATATTCAATTAAAAAAAATATTAAAAAATTATATATTGTAATATATCTTCTAGTATATTGATTGGGTACAATTCGTCTTCGTATTTTAGATACTGTATTTAGTACTGATTCGAATGGTATATAGAATTCTCTAGTCGCACATATCACCGTCCAGAAAATCAAGTTTGAAAATATTCAATTAAAAAAAATATTAAAAAATTATATATTGTAATATATCTTCTAGTATATTGATTGGGTACAATTCGTCTTCGTATTTTAGATACTGTATTTAGTACTGATTCGAATGGTATATAGAATTCTCTAGTCGCACATATCACCGTCCAGAAAATCAAGTTTGAAAATATTCAATTAAAAAAAATATTAAAAAATTATATATTGTAATATATCTTCTAGTATATTGATTGGGTACAATTCGTCTTCGTATTTTAGATACTGTATTTAGTACTGATTCGAATGGTATATAGAATTCTCTAGTCGCACATATCACCGTCCAGAAAATCAAGTTTGAAAATATTCAATTAAAAAAAATATTAAAAAATTATATATTGTAATATATCTTCTAGTATATTGATTGGGTACAATTCGTCTTCGTATTTTAGATACTGTATTTAGTACTGATTCGAATGGTATATAGAATTCTCTAGTCGCACATATCACCGTCCAGAAAATCAAGTTTGAAAATATTCAATTAAAAAAAATATTAAAAAATTATATATTGTAATATATCTTCTAGTATATTGATTGGGTACAATTCGTCTTCGTATTTTAGATACTGTATTTAGTACTGATTCGAATGGTATATAGAATTCTCTAGTCGCACATATCACCGTCCAGAAAATCAAGTTTGAAAATATTCAATTAAAAAAAATATTAAAAAATTATATATTGTAATATATCTTCTAGTATATTGATTGGGTACAATTCGTCTTCGTATTTTAGATACTGTATTTAGTACTGATTCGAATGGTATATAGAATTCTCTAGTCGCACATATCACCGTCCAGAAAATCAAGTTTGAAAATATTCAATTAAAAAAAATATTAAAAAATTATATATTGTATTATATCTTCTAGTATATTGATTGGGTACAATTCGTCTTCGTATTTTAGATACTGTATTTAGTACTGATTCGAATGGTATATAGAATTCTCTAGTCGCACATATCACCGTCCAGAAAATCAAGTTTGAAAATATTCAATTAAAAAAAATATTAAAAAATTATATATTGTATTATATCTTCTAGTATATTGATTGGGTACAATTCGTCTTCGTATTTTAGATACTGTATTTAGTACTGATTCGAATGGTATATAGAATTCTCTAGTCGCACATATCACCGTCCAGAAAATCAAGTTTGAAAATATTCAATTAAAAAAAATATTAAAAAATTATATATTGTATTATATCTTCTAGTATATTGATTGGGTACAATTCGTCTTCGTATTTTAGATACTGTATTTAGTACTGATTCGAATGGTATATAGAATTCTCTAGTCGCACATATCACCGTCCAGAAAATCAAGTTTGAAAATATTCAATTAAAAAAAATATTAAAAAATTATATATTGTATTATATCTTCTAGTATATTGATTGGGTACAATTCGTCTTCGTATTTTAGATACTGTATTTAGTACTGATTCGAATGGTATATAGAATTCTCTAGTCGCACATATCACCGTCCAGAAAATCAAGTTTGAAAATATTCAATTAAAAAAAATATTAAAAAATTATATATTGTATTATATCTTCTAGTATATTGATTGGGTACAATTCGTCTTCGTATTTTAGATACTGTATTTAGTACTGATTCGAATGGTATATAGAATTCTCTAGTCGCACATATCACCGTCCAGAAAATCAAGTTTGAAAATATTCAATTAAAAAAAATATTAAAAAATTATATATTGTATTATATCTTCTAGTATATTGATTGGGTACAATTCGTCTTCGTATTTTAGATACTGTATTTAGTACTGATTCGAATGGTATATAGAATTCTCTAGTCGCACATATCACCGTCCAGAAAATCAAGTTTGAAAATATTCAATTAAAAAAAATATTAAAAAATTATATATTGTATTATATCTTCTAGTATATTGATTGGGTACAATTCGTCTTCGTATTTTAGATACTGTATTTAGTACTGATTCGAATGGTATATAGAATTCTCTAGTCGCACATATCACCGTCCAGAAAATCAAGTTTGAAAATATTCAATTAAAAAAAATATTAAAAAATTATATATTGTATTATATCTTCTAGTATATTGATTGGGTACAATTCGTCTTCGTATTTTAGATACTGTATTTAGTACTGATTCGAATGGTATATAGAATTCTCTAGTCGCACATATCACCGTCCAGAAAATCAAGTTTGAAAATATTCAATTAAAAAAAATATTAAAAAATTATATATTGTATTATATCTTCTAGTATATTGATTGGGTACAATTCGTCTTCGTATTTTAGATACTGTATTTAGTACTGATTCGAATGGTATATAGAATTCTCTAGTCGCACATATCACCGTCCAGAAAATCAAGTTTGAAAATATTCAATTAAAAAAAATATTAAAAAATTATATATTGTATTATATCTTCTAGTATATTGATTGGGTACAATTCGTCTTCGTATTTTAGATACTGTATTTAGTACTGATTCGAATGGTATATAGAATTCTCTAGTCGCACATATCACCGTCCAGAAAATCAAGTTTGAAAATATTCAATTAAAAAAAATATTAAAAAATTATATATTGTATTATATCTTCTAGTATATTGATTGGGTACAATTCGTCTTCGTATTTTAGATACTGTATTTAGTACTGATTCGAATGGTATATAGAATTCTCTAGTCGCACATATCACCGTCCAGAAAATCAAGTTTGAAAATATTCAATTAAAAAAAATATTAAAAAATTATATATTGTATTATATCTTCTAGTATATTGATTGGGTACAATTCGTCTTCGTATTTTAGATACTGTATTTAGTACTGATTCGAATGGTATATAGAATTCTCTAGTCGCACATATCACCGTCCAGAAAATCAAGTTTGAAAATATTCAATTAAAAAAAATATTAAAAAATTATATATTGTATTATATCTTCTAGTATATTGATTGGGTACAATTCGTCTTCGTATTTTAGATACTGTATTTAGTACTGATTCGAATGGTATATAGAATTCTCTAGTCGCACATATCACCGTCCAGAAAATCAAGTTTGAAAATATTCAATTAAAAAAAATATTAAAAAATTATATATTGTATTATATCTTCTAGTATATTGATTGGGTACAATTCGTCTTCGTATTTTAGATACTGTATTTAGTACTGATTCGAATGGTATATAGAATTCTCTAGTCGCACATATCACCGTCCAGAAAATCAAGTTTGAAAATATTCAATTAAAAAAAAATATTAAAAAATTATATATTGTATTATATCTTCTAGTATATTGATTGGGTACAATTCGTCTTCGTATTTTAGATACTGTATTTAGTACTGATTCGAATGGTATATAGAATTCTCTAGTCGCACATATCACCGTCCAGAAAATCAAGTTTGAAAATATTCAATTAAAAAAAATATTAAAAAATTATATATTGTAATATATCTTCTAGTATATTGATTGGGTACAATTCGTCTTTGTATTTTAGATACTGTATTTAGTACTGATTCGAATGGTATATAGAATTCTCTAGTCGCACATATCACCGTCCAGAAAATCAAGTTTGAAAATATTCAATTAAAAAAAATATTAAAAAATTATATATTGTAATATATCTTCTAGTATATTGATTGGGTACAATTCGTCTTTGTATTTTAGATACTGTATTTAGTACTGATTCGAATGGTATATAGAATTCTCTAGTCGCACATATCACCGTCCAGAAAATCAAGTTTGAAAATATTCAATTAAAAAAAATATTAAAAAATTATATATTGTAATATATCTTCTAGTATATTGATTGGGTACAATTCGTCTTCGTATTTTAGATACTGTATTTAGTACTGATTCGAATGGTATATAGAATTCTCTAGTCGCACATATCACCGTCCAGAAAATCAAGTTTGAAAATATTCAATTAAAAAAAATATTAAAAAATTATATATTGTATTATATCTTCTAGTATATTGATTGGGTACAATTCGTCTTCGTATTTTAGATACTGTATTTAGTACTGATTCGAATGGTATATAGAATTCTCTAGTCGCACATATCACCGTCCAGAAAATCAAGTTTGAAAATATTCAATTAAAAAAAATATTAAAAAATTATATATTGTATTATATCTTCTAGTATATTGATTGGGTACAATTCGTCTTCGTATTTTAGATACTGTATTTAGTACTGATTCGAATGGTATATAGAATTCTCTAGTCGCACATATCACCGTCCAGAAAATCAAGTTTGAAAATATTCAATTAAAAAAAATATTAAAAAATTATATATTGTAATATATCTTCTAGTATATTGATTGGGTACAATTCGTCTTTGTATTTTAGATACTGTATTTAGTACTGATTCGAATGGTATATAGAATTCTCTAGTCGCACATATCACCGTCCAGAAAATCAAGTTTGAAAATATTCAATTAAAAAAAATATTAAAAAATTATATATTGTAATATATCTTCTAGTATATTGATTGGGTACAATTCGTCTTCGTATTTTAGATACTGTATTTAGTACTGATTCGAATGGTATATAGAATTCTCTAGTCGCACATATCACCGTCCAGAAAATCAAGTTTGAAAATATTCAATTAAAAAAAATATTAAAAAATTATATATTGTAATATATCTTCTAGTATATTGATTGGGTACAATTCGTCTTCGTATTTTAGATACTGTATTTAGTACTGATTCGAATGGTATATAGAATTCTCTAGTCGCACATATCACCGTCCAGAAAATCAAGTTTGAAAATATTCAATTAAAAAAAATATTAAAAAATTATATATTGTAATATATCTTCTAGTATATTGATTGGGTACAATTCGTCTTCGTATTTTAGATACTGTATTTAGTACTGATTCGAATGGTATATAGAATTCTCTAGTCGCACATATCACCGTCCAGAAAATCAAGTTTGAAAATATTCAATTAAAAAAAATATTAAAAAATTATATATTGTAATATATCTTCTAGTATATTGATTGGGTACAATTCGTCTTTGTATTTTAGATACTGTATTTAGTACTGATTCGAATGGTATATAGAATTCTCTAGTCGCACATATCACCGTCCAGAAAATCAAGTTTGAAAATATTCAATTAAAAAAAATATTAAAAAATTATATATTGTAATATATCTTCTAGTATATTGATTGGGTACAATTCGTCTTTGTATTTTAGATACTGTATTTAGTACTGATTCGAATGGTATATAGAATTCTCTAGTCGCACATATCACCGTCCAGAAAATCAAGTTTGAAAATATTCAATTAAAAAAAATATTAAAAAATTATATATTGTAATATATCTTCTAGTATATTGATTGGGTACAATTCGTCTTCGTATTTTAGATACTGTATTTAGTACTGATTCGAATGGTATATAGAATTCTCTAGTCGCACATATCACCGTCCAGAAAATCAAGTTTGAAAATATTCAATTAAAAAAAATATTAAAAAATTATATATTGTATTATATCTTCTAGTATATTGATTGGGTACAATTCGTCTTCGTATTTTAGATACTGTATTTAGTACTGATTCGAATGGTATATAGAATTCTCTAGTCGCACATATCACCGTCCAGAAAATCAAGTTTGAAAATATTCAATTAAAAAAAATATTAAAAAATTATATATTGTATTATATCTTCTAGTATATTGATTGGGTACAATTCGTCTTCGTATTTTAGATACTGTATTTAGTACTGATTCGAATGGTATATAGAATTCTCTAGTCGCACATATCACCGTCCAGAAAATCAAGTTTGAAAATATTCAATTAAAAAAAATATTAAAAAATTATATATTGTAATATATCTTCTAGTATATTGATTGGGTACAATTCGTCTTTGTATTTTAGATACTGTATTTAGTACTGATTCGAATGGTATATAGAATTCTCTAGTCGCACATATCACCGTCCAGAAAATCAAGTTTGAATATATTCAATTAAAAAAAATATTAAAAAATTATATATTGTAATATATCTTCTAGTATATTGATTGGGTACAATTCGTCTTTGTATTTTAGATACTGTATTTAGTACTGATTCGAATGGTATATAGAATTCTCTAGTCGCACATATCACCGTCCAGAAAATCAAGTTTGAAAATATTCAATTAAAAAAAATATTAAAAAATTATATATTGTAATATATCTTCTAGTATATTGATTGGGTACAATTCGTCTTCGTATTTTAGATACTGTATTTAGTACTGATTCGAATGGTATATAGAATTCTCTAGTCGCACATATCACCGTCCAGAAAATCAAGTTTGAAAATATTCAATTAAAAAAAATATTAAAAAATTATATATTGTAATATATCTTCTAGTATATTGATTGGGTACAATTCGTCTTCGTATTTTAGATACTGTATTTAGTACTGATTCGAATGGTATATAGAATTCTCTAGTCGCACATATCACCGTCCAGAAAATCAAGTTTGAAAATATTCAATTAAAAAAAATATTAAAAAATTATATATTGTAATATATCTTCTAGTATATTGATTGGGTACAATTCGTCTTCGTATTTTAGATACTGTATTTAGTACTGATTCGAATGGTATATAGAATTCTCTAGTCGCACATATCACCGTCCAGAAAATCAAGTTTGAAAATATTCAATTAAAAAAAATATTAAAAAATTATATATTGTAATATATCTTCTAGTATATTGATTGGGTACAATTCGTCTTTGTATTTTAGATACTGTATTTAGTACTGATTCGAATGGTATATAGAATTCTCTAGTCGCACATATCACCGTCCAGAAAATCAAGTTTGAAAATATTCAATTAAAAAAAATATTAAAAAATTATATATTGTAATATATCTTCTAGTATATTGATTGGGTACAATTCGTCTTTGTATTTTAGATACTGTATTTAGTACTGATTCGAATGGTATATAGAATTCTCTAGTCGCACATATCACCGTCCAGAAAATCAAGTTTGAAAATATTCAATTAAAAAAAATATTAAAAAATTATATATTGTAATATATCTTCTAGTATATTGATTGGGTACAATTCGTCTTCGTATTTTAGATACTGTATTTAGTACTGATTCGAATGGTATATAGAATTCTCTAGTCGCACATATCACCGTCCAGAAAATCAAGTTTGAAAATATTCAATTAAAAAAAATATTAAAAAATTATATATTGTATTATATCTTCTAGTATATTGATTGGGTACAATTCGTCTTCGTATTTTAGATACTGTATTTAGTACTGATTCGAATGGTATATAGAATTCTCTAGTCGCACATATCACCGTCCAGAAAATCAAGTTTGAAAATATTCAATTAAAAAAAATATTAAAAAATTATATATTGTATTATATCTTCTAGTATATTGATTGGGTACAATTCGTCTTCGTATTTTAGATACTGTATTTAGTACTGATTCGAATGGTATATAGAATTCTCTAGTCGCACATATCACCGTCCAGAAAATCAAGTTTGAAAATATTCAATTAAAAAAAATATTAAAAAATTATATATTGTAATATATCTTCTAGTATATTGATTGGGTACAATTCGTCTTTGTATTTTAGATACTGTATTTAGTACTGATTCGAATGGTATATAGAATTCTCTAGTCGCACATATCACCGTCCAGAAAATCAAGTTTGAATATATTCAATTAAAAAAAATATTAAAAAATTATATATTGTAATATATCTTCTAGTATATTGATTGGGTACAATTCGTCTTTGTATTTTAGATACTGTATTTAGTACTGATTCGAATGGTATATAGAATTCTCTAGTCGCACATATCACCGTCCAGAAAATCAAGTTTGAAAATATTCAATTAAAAAAAATATTAAAAAATTATATATTGTAATATATCTTTTAGTATATTGATTGGGTACAATTCGTCTTTGTATTTTAGATACTGTATTTAGTACTGATTCGAATGGTATATAGAATTCTCTAGTCGCACATATCACCGTCCAGAAAATCAAGTTTGAAAATATTCAATTAAAAAAAATATTAAAAAATTATATATTATTTTTTAATATACAAGAAACAGAATGTATTCGTGATCTTGGAATATTAATTGATTCAAAAATAACATTTAACAATCATATAAACATGATCATAAAAAACGCATATTTAAAAAGCTCCCAAATAATAAGAATCATTAAATCTAGAAATTTAAATCTCCTCGTTAATATATATAAGACATATATAAGACCCCAACTAGAATACGCAACTGAAGTATGGAATCCACAGATGAAATATCAAATAGAGAAAATTGAAAAAATTCAAAAACTATTCACTAAAAATATTTACAAAAAATGTGGTTTAATCAAGGTCCCATATGAAGAAAGATTAAATACTTGTAAACTCGAAAAGTTAATAGATAGAAGAAAAATTGCCGATCTTTCCACCGCTTTTAAAATTATAAAAGGTTTTACATCCCTTAATTCCCAAAAATATTTTAATTTATCAAATAGATCTCTTCGCAGGCCTCTACTTCTTAGGACAAAAAAATATACAAATAAAACAAAAAATAATTTTTTTCACAGAGTGGTGAATAACTGGAATAATCTTCCAAATGAGCCATTTAAAATAAATGATCCGAAAAAATTTAGAAGCTCATTAAAATCTAATAATTAAAGTAAAATAATAAAGACATTGAGCCCTGGCGTGTGTGGTTTTTAGAGTGTTTGTTTACTATTTATATATTTTTTTTTCATTTCATTTTTTTTGTTGTTGTCTCACATATTTTCTTTAATTTGTATTTTTATGTTTTTTATGCACCACTTTAATGTATTTTAAAATACCTGTGGTTTGCTGATAAATAAATAAATAAATAAATATTGTATTATATCTTCTAGTATATTGATTGGGTACAATTCGTCTTCGTATTTTAGATACTGTATTTAGTACTGATTCGAATGGTATATAGAATTCTCTAGTCGCACATATCACCGTCCAGAAAATCAAGTTTGAAAATATTCAATTAAAAAAAATATTAAAAAATTATATATTGTAATATATCTTCTAGTATATTGATTGGGTACAATTCGTCTTTGTATTTTAGATACTGTATTTAGTACTGATTCGAATGGTATATAGAATTCTCTAGTCGCACATATCACCGTCCAGAAAATCAAGTTTGAATATATTCAATTAAAAAAAATATTAAAAAATTATATATTGTAATATATCTTCTAGTATATTGATTGGGTACAATTCGTCTTTGTATTTTAGATACTGTATTTAGTACTGATTCGAATGATATATAGAATTCTCTAGTCGCACATATCACCGTCCAGAAAATCAAGTTTGAAAATATTCAATTAAAAAAAATATTAAAAAATTATATATTGTAATATATCTTCTAGTATATTGATTGGGTACAATTCGTCTTCGTATTTTAGATACTGTATTTAGTACTGATTCGAATGGTATATAGAATTCTCTAGTCGCACATATCACCGTCCAGAAAATCAAGTTTGAAAATATTCAATTAAAAAAAATATTAAAAAATTATATATTGTAATATATCTTCTAGTATATTGATTGGGTACAATTCGTCTTTGTATTTTAGATACTGTATTTAGTACTGATTCGAATGGTATATAGAATTCTCTAGTCGCACATATCACCGTCCAGAAAATCAAGTTTGAAAATATTCAATTAAAAAAAATATTAAAAAATTATATATTGTAATATATCTTCTAGTATATTGATTGGGTACAATTCGTCTTTGTATTTTAGATACTGTATTTAGTACTGATTCGAATGGTATATAGAATTCTCTAGTCGCACATATCACCGTCCAGAAAATCAAGTTTGAAAATATTCAATTAAAAAAAATATTAAAAAATTATATATTGTATTATATCTTCTAGTATATTGATTGGGTACAATTCGTCTTCGTATTTTAGATACTGTATTCAGTACTGATTCGAATGGTATATAGAATTCTCTTGTCGCACATATCACCGTCCAGAAAATCAAGTTTGAAAATATTCAATTAAAAAAAAATATTAAAAAATTATATATTGTAATATATCTTCTAGTATATTGATTGGGTACAATTCGTCTTTGTATTTTAGATACTGTATTTAGTACTGATTCGAATGGTATATAGAATTCTCTAGTCGCACATATCACCGTCCAGAAAATCAAGTTTGAAAATATTCAATTAAAAAAAATATTAAAAAATTATATATTGTAATATATCTTCTAGTATATTGATTGGGTACAATTCGTCTTCGTATTTTAGATACTGTATTTAGTACTGATTCGAATGGTATATAGAATTCTCTAGTCGCACATATCACCGTCCAGAAAATCAAGTTTGAAAATATTCAATTAAAAAAAATATTAAAAAATTATATATTGTAATATATCTTCTAGTATATTGATTGGGTACAATTCGTCTTTGTATTTTAGATACTGTATTTAGTACTGATTCGAATGATATATAGAATTCTCTAGTCGCACATATCACCGTCCAGAAAATCAAGTTTGAAAATATTCAATTAAAAAAAATATTAAAAAATTATATATTGTAATATATCTTTTAGTATATTGATTGGGTACAATTCGTCTTTGTATTTTAGATACTGTATTTAGTACTGATTCGAATGGTATATAGAATTCTCTAGTCGCACATATCACCGTCCAGAAAATCAAGTTTGAAAATATTCAATTAAAAAAAATATTAAAAAATTATATATTGTATTATATCTTCTAGTATATTGATTGGGTACAATTCGTCTTCGTATTTTAGATACTGTATTTAGTACTGATTCGAATGGTATATAGAATTCTCTAGTCGCACATATCACCGTCCAGAAAATCAAGTTTGAAAATATTCAATTAAAAAAAATATTAAAAAATTATATATTGTAATATATCTTCTAGTATATTGATTGGGTACAATTCGTCTTTGTATTTTAGATACTGTATTTAGTACTGATTCGAATGATATATAGAATTCTCTAGTCGCACATATCACCGTACAGAAAATCAAGTTTGAAAATATTCAATTAAAAAAAATATTAAAAAATTATATATTGTAATATATCTTCTAGTATATTGATTGGGTACAATTCGTCTTCGTATTTTAGATACTGTATTTAGTACTGATTCGAATGGTATATAGAATTCTCTAGTCGCACATATCACCGTCCAGAAAATCAAGTTTGAAAATATTCAATTAAAAAAAATATTAAAAAATTATATATTGTAATATATCTTCTAGTATATTGATTGGGTACAATTCGTCTTTGTATTTTAGATACTGTATTTAGTACTGATTCGAATGGTATATAGAATTCTCTAGTCGCACATATCACCGTCCAGAAAATCAAGTTTGAAAATATTCAATTAAAAAAAATATTAAAAAATTATATATTGTAATATATCTTCTAGTATATTGATTGGGTACAATTCGTCTTTGTATTTTAGATACTGTATTTAGTACTGATTCGAATGGTATATAGAATTCTCTAGTCGCACATATCACCGTCCAGAAAATCAAGTTTGAAAATATTCAATTAAAAAAAATATTAAAAAATTATATATTGTATTATATCTTCTAGTATATTGATTGGGTACAATTCGTCTTCGTATTTTAGATACTGTATTTAGTACTGATTCGAAAGGTATATAGAATTCTCTTGACGCACATATCACCGTCCAGAAAATCAAGTTTGAAAATATTCAATTAAAAAAAAATATTAAAAAATTATATATTGTAATATATCTTCTAGTATATTGATTGGGTACAATTCGTCTTTGTATTTTAGATACTGTATTTAGTACTGATTCGAATGGTATATAGAATTCTCTAGTCGCACATATCACCGTCCAGAAAATCAAGTTTGAAAATATTCAATTAAAAAAAATATTAAAAAATTATATATTGTAATATATCTTCTAGTATATTGATTGGGTACAATTCGTCTTCGTATTTTAGATACTGTATTTAGTACTGATTCGAATGGTATATAGAATTCTCTTGTCGCACATATCACCGTCCAGAAAATCAAGTTTGAAAATATTCAATTAAAAAAAAATATTAAAAAATTATATATTGTAATATATCTTCTAGTATATTGATTGGGTACAATTCGTCTTCGTATTTTAGATACTGTATTTAGTACTGATTCGAATGGTATATAGAATTCTCTAGTCGCACATATCACCGTCCAGAAAATCAAGTTTGAAAATATTCAATTAAAAAAAATATTAAAAAATTATATATTGTAATATATCTTCTAGTATATTGATTGGGTACAATTCGTCTTTGTATTTTAGATACTGTATTTAGTACTGATTCGAATGGTATATAGAATTCTCTAGTCGCATTTATCACCGTCCAGAAAATCAAGTTTGAAAATATTCAATTAAAAAAAATATTAAAAAATTATATATTGTAATATATCTTCTAGTATATTGATTGGGTACAATTCGTCTTTGTATTTTAGATACTGTATTTAGTACTGATTCGAATGGTATATAGAATTCTCTAGTCGCACATATCACCGTCCAGAAAATCAAGTTTGAAAATATTCAATTAAAAAAAAATATTAAAAAATTATATATTGTAATATATCTTCTAGTATATTGATTGGGTACAATTCGTCTTTGTATTTTAGATACTGTATTTAGTACTGATTCGAATGGTATATAGAATTCTCTAGTCGCACATATCACCGTCCAGAAAATCAAGTTTGAAAATATTCAATTAAAAAAAATATTAAAAAATTATATATTGTATTATATCTTCTAGTATATTGATTGGGTACAATTCGTCTTCGTATTTTAGATACTGTATTTAGTACTGATTCGAATGGTATATAGAATTCTCTTGTCGCACATATCACCGTCCAGAAAATCAAGTTTGAAAATATTCAATTAAAAAAAAATATTAAAAAATTATATATTGTAATATATCTTCTAGTATATTGATTGGGTACAATTCGTCTTTGTATTTTAGATACTGTATTTAGTACTGATTCGAATGGTATATAGAATTCTCTAGTCGCACATATCACCGTCCAGAAAATCAAGTTTGAAAATATTCAATTAAAAAAAATATTAAAAAATTATATATTGTATTATATCTTCTAGTATATTGATTGGGTACAATTCGTCTTCGTATTTTAGATACTGTATTTAGTACTGATTCGAATGGTATATAGAATTCTCTAGTCGCACATATCACCGTCCAGAAAATCAAGTTTGAAAATATTCAATTAAAAAAAATATTAAAAAATTATATATTGTAATATATCTTCTAGTATATTGATTGGGTACAATTCGTCTTTGTATTTTAGATACTGTATTTAGTACTGATTCGAATGGTATATAGAATTCTCTAGTCGCACATATCACCGTCCAGAAAATCAAGTTTGAATATATTCAATTAAAAAAAATATTAAAAAATTATATATTGTAATATATCTTCTAGTATATTGATTGGGTACAATTCGTCTTTGTATTTTAGATACTGTATTTAGTACTGATTCGAATGATATATAGAATTCTCTAGTCGCACATATCACCGTCCAGAAAATCAAGTTTGAAAATATTCAATTAAAAAAAATATTAAAAAATTATATATTGTAATATATCTTCTAGTATATTGATTGGGTACAATTCGTCTTCGTATTTTAGATACTGTATTTAGTACTGATTCGAATGGTATATAGAATTCTCTAGTCGCACATATCACCGTCCAGAAAATCAAGTTTGAAAATATTCAATTAAAAAAAATATTAAAAAATTATATATTGTAATATATCTTCTAGTATATTGATTGGGTACAATTCGTCTTTGTATTTTAGATACTGTATTTAGTACTGATTCGAATGGTATATAGAATTCTCTAGTCGCACATATCACCGTCCAGAAAATCAAGTTTGAAAATATTCAATTAAAAAAAATATTAAAAAATTATATATTGTAATATATCTTCTAGTATATTGATTGGGTACAATTCGTCTTTGTATTTTAGATACTGTATTTAGTACTGATTCGAATGGTATATAGAATTCTCTAGTCGCACATATCACCGTCCAGAAAATCAAGTTTGAAAATATTCAATTAAAAAAAATATTAAAAAATTATATATTGTATTATATCTTCTAGTATATTGATTGGGTACAATTCGTCTTCGTATTTTAGATACTGTATTCAGTACTGATTCGAATGGTATATAGAATTCTCTTGTCGCACATATCACCGTCCAGAAAATCAAGTTTGAAAATATTCAATTAAAAAAAAATATTAAAAAATTATATATTGTAATATATCTTCTAGTATATTGATTGGGTACAATTCGTCTTTGTATTTTAGATACTGTATTTAGTACTGATTCGAATGGTATATAGAATTCTCTAGTCGCACATATCACCGTCCAGAAAATCAAGTTTGAAAATATTCAATTAAAAAAAATATTAAAAAATTATATATTGTAATATATCTTCTAGTATATTGATTGGGTACAATTCGTCTTCGTATTTTAGATACTGTATTTAGTACTGATTCGAATGGTATATAGAATTCTCTAGTCGCACATATCACCGTCCAGAAAATCAAGTTTGAAAATATTCAATTAAAAAAAATATTAAAAAATTATATATTGTAATATATCTTCTAGTATATTGATTGGGTACAATTCGTCTTTGTATTTTAGATACTGTATTTAGTACTGATTCGAATGGTATATAGAATTCTCTAGTCGCACATATCACCGTCCAGAAAATCAAGTTTGAAAATATTCAATTAAAAAAAATATTAAAAAATTATATATTGTAATATATCTTTTAGTATATTGATTGGGTACAATTCGTCTTTGTATTTTAGATACTGTATTTAGTACTGATTCGAATGGTATATAGAATTCTCTAGTCGCACATATCACCGTCCAGAAAATCAAGTTTGAAAATATTCAATTAAAAAAAATATTAAAAAATTATATATTGTATTATATCTTCTAGTATATTGATTGGGTACAATTCGTCTTCGTATTTTAGATACTGTATTTAGTACTGATTCGAATGGTATATAGAATTCTCTAGTCGCACATATCACCGTCCAGAAAATCAAGTTTGAAAATATTCAATTAAAAAAAATATTAAAAAATTATATATTGTAATATATCTTCTAGTATATTGATTGGGTACAATTCGTCTTTGTATTTTAGATACTGTATTTAGTACTGATTCGAATGATATATAGAATTCTCTAGTCGCACATATCACCGTCCAGAAAATCAAGTTTGAAAATATTCAATTAAAAAAAATATTAAAAAATTATATATTGTAATATATCTTCTAGTATATTGATTGGGTACAATTCGTCTTCGTATTTTAGATACTGTATTTAGTACTGATTCGAATGGTATATAGAATTCTCTAGTCGCACATATCACCGTCCAGAAAATCAAGTTTGAAAATATTCAATTAAAAAAAATATTAAAAAATTATATATTGTAATATATCTTCTAGTATATTGATTGGGTACAATTCGTCTTTGTATTTTAGATACTGTATTTAGTACTGATTCGAATGGTATATAGAATTCTCTAGTCGCACATATCACCGTCCAGAAAATCAAGTTTGAAAATATTCAATTAAAAAAAATATTAAAAAATTATATATTGTAATATATCTTCTAGTATATTGATTGGGTACAATTCGTCTTTGTATTTTAGATACTGTATTTAGTACTGATTCGAATGGTATATAGAATTCTCTAGTCGCACATATCACCGTCCAGAAAATCAAGTTTGAAAATATTCAATTAAAAAAAATATTAAAAAATTATATATTGTAATATATCTTCTAGTATATTGATTGGGTACAATTCGTCTTCGTATTTTAGATACTGTATTTAGTACTGATTCGAATGGTATATAGAATTCTCTAGTCGCACATATCACCGTCCAGAAAATCAAGTTTGAAAATATTCAATTAAAAAAAATATTAAAAAATTATATATTGTAATATATCTTCTAGTATATTGATTGGGTACAATTCGTCTTTGTATTTTAGATACTGTATTTAGTACTGATTCGAATGGTATATAGAATTCTCTAGTCGCACATATCACCGTCCAGAAAATCAAGTTTGAAAATATTCAATTAAAAAAAATATTAAAAAATTATATATTGTAATATATCTTTTAGTATATTGATTGGGTACAATTCGTCTTTGTATTTTAGATACTGTATTTAGTACTGATTCGAATGGTATATAGAATTCTCTAGTCGCACATATCACCGTCCAGAAAATCAAGTTTGAAAATATTCAATTAAAAAAAATATTAAAAAATTATATATTGTATTATATCTTCTAGTATATTGATTGGGTACAATTCGTCTTCGTATTTTAGATACTGTATTTAGTACTGATTCGAATGGTATATAGAATTCTCTAGTCGCACATATCACCGTCCAGAAAATCAAGTTTGAAAATATTCAATTAAAAAAAATATTAAAAAATTATATATTGTAATATATCTTCTAGTATATTGATTGGGTACAATTCGTCTTTGTATTTTAGATACTGTATTTAGTACTGATTCGAATGATATATAGAATTCTCTAGTCGCACATATCACCGTCCAGAAAATCAAGTTTGAAAATATTCAATTAAAAAAAATATTAAAAAATTATATATTGTAATATATCTTCTAGTATATTGATTGGGTACAATTCGTCTTCGTATTTTAGATACTGTATTTAGTACTGATTCGAATGGTATATAGAATTCTCTAGTCGCACATATCACCGTCCAGAAAATCAAGTTTGAAAATATTCAATTAAAAAAAATATTAAAAAATTATAT
The DNA here is from genome assembly GCA_963681835.1 of Meloidogyne enterolobii. Lineage (NCBI taxonomy): Eukaryota > Metazoa > Nematoda > Chromadorea > Rhabditida > Meloidogynidae > Meloidogyne > Meloidogyne enterolobii. The sequence goes on from CAVMJV010000331.1 coordinate 17,108, forward strand.
ATTGTAATATATCTTCTAGTATATTGATTGGGTACAATTCGTCTTTGTATTTTAGATACTGTATTTAGTACTGATTCGAATGGTATATAGAATTCTCTAGTCGCACATATCACCGTCCAGAAAATCAAGTTTGAAAATATTCAATTAAAAAAAATATTAAAAAATTATATATTGTAATATATCTTCTAGTATATTGATTGGGTACAATTCGTCTTTGTATTTTAGATACTGTATTTAGTACTGATTCGAATGGTATATAGAATTCTCTAGTCGCACATATCACCGTCCAGAAAATCAAGTTTGAAAATATTCAATTAAAAAAAATATTAAAAAATTATATATTGTATTATATCTTCTAGTATATTGATTGGGTACAATTCGTCTTCGTATTTTAGATACTGTATTTAGTACTGATTCGAATGGTATATAGAATTCTCTTGTCGCACATATCACCGTCCAGAAAATCAAGTTTGAAAATATTCAATTAAAAAAAAATATTAAAAAATTATATATTGTAATATATCTTCTAGTATATTGATTGGGTACAATTCGTCTTTGTATTTTAGATACTGTATTTAGTACTGATTCGAATGGTATATAGAATTCTCTAGTCGCACATATCACCGTCCAGAAAATCAAGTTTGAAAATATTCAATTAAAAAAAATATTAAAAAATTATATATTGTAATATATCTTCTAGTATATTGATTGGGTACAATTCGTCTTTGTATTTTAGATACTGTATTTAGTACTGATTCGAATGGTATATAGAATTCTCTAGTCGCACATATCACCGTCCAGAAAATCAAGTTTGAAAATATTCAATTAAAAAAAATATTAAAAAATTATATATTGTAATATATCTTCTAGTATATTGATTGGGTACAATTCGTCTTTGTATTTTAGATACTGTATTTAGTACTGATTCGAATGGTATATAGAATTCTCTAGTCGCACATATCACCGTCCAGAAAATCAAGTTTGAAAATATTCAATTAAAAAAAATATTAAAAAATTATATATTGTATTATATCTTCTAGTATATTGATTGGGTACAATTCGTCTTCGTATTTTAGATACTGTATTTAGTACTGATTCGAATGGTATATAGAATTCTCTTGTCGCACATATCACCGTCCAGAAAATCAAGTTTGAAAATATTCAATTAAAAAAAAATATTAAAAAATTATATATTGTAATATATCTTCTAGTATATTGATTGGGTACAATTCGTCTTTGTATTTTAGATACTGTATTTAGTACTGATTCGAATGGTATATAGAATTCTCTAGTCGCACATATCACCGTCCAGAAAATCAAGTTTGAAAATTTTCAATTAAAAAAAATATTAAAAAATTATATATTGTATTATATCTTCTAGTATATTGATTGGGTACAATTCGTCTTCGTATTTTAGATACTGTATTTAGTACTGATTCGAATGGTATATAGAATTCTCTAGTCGCACATATCACCGTCCAGAAAATCAAGTTTGAAAATATTCAATTAAAAAAAATATTAAAAAATTATATATTGTATTATATCTTCTAGTATATTGATTGGGTACAATTCGTCTTCGTATTTTAGATACTGTATTTAGTACTGATTCGAATGGTATATAGAATTCTCTTGTCGCACATATCACCGTCCAGAAAATCAAGTTTGAAAATATTCAATTAAAAAAAAATATTAAAAAATTATATATTGTAATATATCTTCTAGTATATTGATTGGGTACAATTCGTCTTCGTATTTTAGATACTATTCTCTAGTCGCGCATATCACCGTTCAGAAAATCAAGTTTGAAAATATTCAATTAAAAAAAATATTAAAAAATTATATATTGTATTATATCTTCTAGTATATTGATTGGGTACAATTCGTCTTCGTATTTTAGATACTGTATTTAGTACTGATTCGAATGGTATATAGAATTCTCTAGTCGCACATATCACCGTCCAGAAAATCAAGTTTGAAAATATTCAATTAAAAAAAATATTAAAAAATTATATATTGTATTATATCTTCTAGTATATTGATTGGGTACAATTCTTTCTTCGTATTTTAGATACTGTATTTAGTACTGATTCGAATGGTATATAGAATTCTCTAGTCGCACATATCACCGTCCAGAAAATCAAGTTTGAAAATATTCAATTAAAAAAAATATTAAAAAATTATATATTGTATTATATCTTCTAGTATATTGATTGGGTACAATTCGTCTTCGTATTTTAGATACTGTATTTAGTACTGATTCGAATGGTATATAGAATTCTCTAGTCGCACATATCACCGTCCAGAAAATCAAGTTTGAAAATTTTCAATTAAAAAAAATATTAAAAAATTATATATTGTATTATATCTTCTAGTATATTGATTGGATACAATTCGTCTTCGTATTTTAGATACTGTATTTAGTACTGATTCGAATGGTATATAGAATTCTCTAGTCGCACATATCACCGTCCAGAAAATCAAGTTTGAAAATATTCAATTAAAAAAATATTAAAAAATTATATATTGTATTATATCTTCTAGTATATTGATTGGGTACAATTCGTCTTCATATTTTAGATACTGTATTTAGTACTGATTCGAATGGTATATAGAATTCTCTAGTCGCACATATCACCGTCCAGAAAATCAAGTTTGAAAATATTCAATTAAAAAAAATATTAAAAAATTATATATTGTATTATATCTTCTAGTATATTGATTGGGTACAATTCGTCTTCGTATTTTAGATACTGTATTTAGTACTGATTCGAATGGTATATAGAATTCTCTAGTCGCACATATCACCGTCCAGAAAATCAAGTTTGAAAATATTCAATTAAAAAAAATATTAAAAAATTATATATTGTATTATATCTTCTAGTATATTGATTGGATACAATTCGTCTTCGTATTTTAGATACTGTATTTAGTACTGATTCGAATGGTATATAGAATTCTCTAGTCGCACATATCACCGTCCAGAAAATCAAGTTTGAAAATATTCAATTTAAAAAAATATTAAAAAATTATATATTGTATTATATCTTCTAGTATATTGATTGGGTACAATTCGTCTTCGTATTTTAGATACTGTATTTAGTACTGATTCGAATGGTATATAGAATTCTCTAGTCGCACATATCACCGTCCAGAAAATCAAGTTTGAAAATATTCAATTTAAAAAAATATTAAAAAATTATATATTGTATTATATCTTCTAGTATATTGATTGGGTACAATTCGTCTTCGTATTTTAGATACTGTATTTAGTACTGATTCGAATGGTATATAGAATCCTCTAGTCGCACATATCACCGTCCAGAAAATCAAGTTTGAAAATATTTAATTAAAAAAAATATTAAAAAATTATATATTGTATTATATCTTCTAGTATATTGATTGGGTACAATTCGTCTTCGTATTTTAGATACTGTATTTAGTACTGATTCGAATGGTATATAGAATTCTCTAGTCGCACATATCACCGTCCAGAAAATCAAGTTTGAAAATATTCAATTAAAAAAAATATTAAAAAATTATATATTGTATTATATCTTCTAGTATATTGATTGGGTACAATTCGTCTTCGTATTTTAGATACTGTATTTTCTTCGTATTTTAGATACTGTATTTAGTACTGATTCGAATGGTATATAGAATTCTCTAGTCGCACATATCACCGTCCAGAAAATCAAGTTTTAAAATATTCAATTAAAAAAAATATTAAAAAAATTATATATTGTATTATATCTTCTAGTATATTGATTGGGTACAATTCGTCTTCGTATTTTAGATACTGTATTTAGTACTGATTCGAATGGTATATAGAATTCTCTAGTCGCACATATCACCGTCCAGAAAATCAAGTTTGAAAATATTCAATTAAAAAAATATTAAAAAATTATATATTGTATTATATCTTCTAGTATATTGATTTGGTACAATTCGACTTCGTATTTTAGATACTGTATTTAGTACTGATTCGAAAGGTATATAGAATTCTCTAGTCGCACATATCACCGTCCAGAAAATCAAGTTTGAAAATATTCAATTAAAAAAATATAAAAAAATTATATATTGTATTATATCTTCTGTATATTGATTGGGTACAATTCGTCTTCGTATTTTAGATAATGTTTAGTACTGATTCGAATGGTATATAGAATTCTCTAGTCGCACATATCACCGTCCAGAAAATCAAGTTTGAAAATATTCAATTAAAAAAATATTAAAAAATTATATATTGTATTATATCTTCTAGTATATTGATTGAGTACAATTCGTCTTCGTATTTTAGATACTGTATTTAGTACTGATTCGAATGGTATATAGAATCCTCTAGTCGCACATATCACCGTCCAGAAAATCAAGTTTGAAAATATTCAATTTAAAAAAATATTAAAAAATTATATATTGTATTATATCTTCTAGTATATTGATTGGGTACAATTCGTCTTCGTATTTTAGATACTGTATTTAGTACTGATTCGAATGGTATATAGAATCCTCTAGTCGCACATATCACCGTCCAGAAAATCAAGTTTGAAAATATTCAATTAAAAAAAAATATTAAAAAATTATATATTGTATTATATCTTCTAGTATATTGATTGGGTACAATTCGTCTTCGTATTTTAGATACTGTATTTAGTACTGATTCGAATGGTATATAGAATTCTCTAGTCGCACATATCACCGTCCAGAAAATCAAGTTTGAAAATATTCAATTAAAAAAAATATTAAAAAATTATATATTGTATTATATCTTCTAGTATATTGATTGGGTACAATTCGTCTTCGTATTTTAGATACTGTATTTTCTTCGTATTTTAGATACTGTATTTAGTACTGATTCGAATGGTATATAGAATTCTCTAGTCGCACATATCACCGTCCAGAAAATCAAGTTTGAAAATATTCAATTAAAAAAAATATTAAAAAATTATATATTGTATTATATCTTCTAGTATATTGATTGGGTACAATTCGTCTTCGTATTTTAGATACTGTATTTAGTACTGATTCGAATGGTATATAGAATTTTCTAGTCGCACATATCACCGTCCAGAAAATCAAGTTTGAAAATATTCATTTAAAAAAAATATTAAAAAATTATATATTGTAATATATCTTCTAGTATATTGATTGGGTACAATTCGTCTTCGTATTTTAGATACTGTATTTAGTACTGATTCGAATGGTATATAGAATTCTCTAGTCGCACATATCACCGTCCAGAAAATCAAGTTTGAAAATATTCAATTAAAAAAAATATTAAAAAATTATATATTGTATTATATCTTCTAGTATATTGATTGGGTACAATTCGTCTTCGTATTTTAGATACTGTATTTAGTACTGATTCGAATGGTATATAGAATTCTCTAGTCGCACATATCACCGTCCAGAAAATCAAGTTTGAAAATATTCAATTAAAAAAAATATTAAAAAATTATATATTGTATTATATCTTCTAGTATATTGATTGGGTACAATTCGTCTTCGTATTTTAGATACAGTATTTAGTACTGATTCGAATGGTATATAGAATTCTCTAGTCGCACATATCACCGTCCAGAAAATCAAGTTTGAAAATATTCAATTAAAAAAAATATTAAAAAATTATATATTGTATTATATCTTCTAGTATATTGATTGGGTACAATTCGTCTTCGTATTTTAGATACTGTATTTAGTACTGATTCGAATGGTATATAGAATTCTCTAGTCGCACATATCACCGTCCAGAAAATCAAGTTTGAAAATATTCAATTAAAAAAAATATTAAAAAATTATATATTGTAATATATCTTCTAGTATATTGATTGGGTACAATTCGTCTTCGTATTTTAGATACTGAATTTAGTACTAATTCGAATGGTATATAGAATTCTCTAGTCGCACATATCACCGTCCAGAAAATCAAGTTTGAAAATATTCAATTAAAAAAAATATTAAAAAATTATATATTGTATTATATCTTCTAGTATATTGATTGGGTACAATTCGTCTTCGTATTTTAGATACTGTATTTAGTACTGATTCGAATGGTATATAGAATTCTCTAGTCGCACATATCACCGTCCAGAAAATCAAGTTTGAAAATATTCAATTAAAAAAAATATTAAAAAATTATATATTGTAATATATCTTCTAGTATATTGATTGGGTACAATTCGTCTTCTTATTTTAGATACTGTATTTAGTACTGATTCGAATGGTATCTAGAATTCTCTAGTCGCACATATCACCGTCCAGAAAATCAAGTTTGAAAATATTCAATTAAAAAAAATATTAAAAAATTATATATTGTATTATATCTTCTAGTATATTGATTGGGTACAATTCGTCTTCGTATTTTAGATACTGTATTTAGTACTGATTCGAATGGTATATAGAATTCTCTAGTCGCACATATCACCGTCCAGAAAATCAAGTTTGAAAATATTCAATTAAAAAAAATATTAAAAAATTATATATTGTAATATATCTTCTAGTATATTGATTGGGTACAATTCGTTTTCGTATTTTAGATACTGTATTTAGTACTGATTCGAATAGTATATAGAATTCTCTAGTCGCACATATCACCGTCCAGAAAATCAAGTTTGAAAATATTCAATTAAAAAAAATATTAAAAAATTATATATTGTATTATATCTTCTAGTATATTGATTGGGTACAATTCGTCTTCGTATTTTAGATACTGTATTTAGTACTGATTCGAATGGTATATAGAATTCTCTAGTCGCACATATCACCGTCCAGAAAATCAAGTTTGAAAATATTCAATTAAAAAAAATATTAAAAAATTATATATTGTATTATATCTTCTAGTATATTGATTGGGTACAATTCGTCTTCGTATTTTAGATACTGTATTTAGTACTGATTCGAATGGTATATAGAATTCTCTAGTCGCACATATCACCGTCCAGAAAATCAAGTTTGAAAATATTCAATTAAAAAAAATATTAAAAAATTATATATTGTAATATATCTTCTAGTATATTGATTGGGTACAATTCGTCTTCTTATTTTAGATACTGTATTTAGTACTGATTCGAATGGTATCTAGAATTCTCTAGTCGCACATATCACCGTCCAGAAAATCAAGTTTGAAAATATTCAATTAAAAAAAATATTAAAAAATTATATATTGTATTATATCTTCTAGTATATTGATTGGGTACAATTCGTCTTCGTATTTTAGATACTGTATTTAGTACTGATTCGAATGGTATATAGAATTCTCTAGTCGCACATATCACCGTCCAGAAAATCAAGTTTGAAAATATTCAATTAAAAAAAATATTAAAAAATTATATATTGTAATATATCTTCTAGTATATTGATTGGGTACAATTTTTCTTCGTATTTTAGATACTGTATTTAGTACTGATTCGAATAGTATATAGAATTCTCTAGTCGCACATATCACCGTCCAGAAAATCAAGTTTGAAAATATTCAATTAAAAAAAATATTAAAAAATTATATATTGTATTATATCTTCTAGTATATTGATTGGGTACAATTCGTCTTCGTATTTTAGATACTGTATTTAGTACTGATTCGAATGGTATATAGAATTCTCTAGTCGCACATATCACCGTCCAGAAAATCAAGTTTGAAAATATTCAATTAAAAAAAATATTAAAAAATTATATATTGTATTATATCTTCTAGTATATTGATTGGGTACAATTCGTCTTCGTATTTTAGATACTGTATTTAGTGCTGATTCGAATGGTATATAGAATCCTCTAGTCGCACATATCACCGTCCAGAAAATCAAGTTTGAAAATATTCAATTAAAAAAAATATTAAAAAATTATATATTGTATTATATCTTCTAGTATATTGATTGGGTACAATTCGTCTTCGTATTTTAGATACTGTATTTAGTGCTGATTCGAATGGTATATAGAATCCTCTAGTCGCACATATCACCGTCCAGAAAATCAAGTTTGAAAATATTCAATTAAAAAAAATATTAAAAAATTATATATTGTATTATATCTTCTAGTATATTGATTGGGTACAATTCGTCTTCGTATTTTAGATACTGTATTTAGTGCTGATTCGAATGGTATATAGAATCCTCTAGTCGCACATATCACCGTCCAGAAAATCAAGTTTGAAAATATTCAATTAAAAAAAATATTAAAAAATTATATATTGTATTATATCTTCTAGTATATTGATTGGGTACAATTCGTCTTCGTATTTTAGATACTGTATATAGTGCTGATTCGAATGGTATATAGAATCCTCTAGTCGCACATATCACCGTCCAGAAAATCAAGTTTGAAAATATTCAATTAAAAAAAAATATTAAAAAATTATATATTGTATTATATCTTCTAGTATATTGATTGGGTACAATTCGTCTTCGTATTTTAGATACTGTATTTAGTGCTGATTCGAATGGTATATAGAATCCTCTAGTCGCACATATCACCGTCCAGAAAATCAAGTTTGAAAATATTCAATTAAAAAAAAATATTAAAAAATTATATATTGTATTATATCTTCTAGTATATTGATTGGGTACAATTCGTCTTCGTATTTTAGATACTGTATTTAGTGCTGATTCGAATGGTATATAGAATCCTCTAGTCGCACATATCACCGTCCAGAAAATCAAGTTTGAAAATATTCAATTAAAAAAAATATTAAAAAATTATATATTGTAATATATCTTCTAGTATATTGATTGGGTACAATTCGTCTTCTTATTTTAGATACTGTATTTAGTACTGATTCGAATGGTATCTAGAATTCTCTAGTCGCACATATCACCGTCCAGAAAATCAAGTTTGAAAATATTCAATTAAAAAAAATATTAAAAAATTATATATTGTATTATATCTTCTAGTATATTGATTGGGTACAATTCGTCTTCGTATTTTAGATACTGTATTTAGTACTGATTCGAATGGTATATAGAATTCTCTAGTCGCACATATCACCGTCCAGAAAATCAAGTTTGAAAATATTCAATTAAAAAAAATATTAAAAAATTATATATTGTAATATATCTTCTAGTATATTGATTGGGTACAATTCGTTTTCGTATTTTAGATACTGTATTTAGTACTGATTCGAATAGTATATAGAATTCTCTAGTCGCACATATCACCGTCCAGAAAATCAAGTTTGAAAATATTCAATTAAAAAAAATATTAAAAAATTATATATTGTATTATATCTTCTAGTATATTGATTGGGTACAATTCGTCTTCGTATTTTAGATACTGTATTTAGTACTGATTCGAATGGTATATAGAATTCTCTAGTCGCACATATCACCGTCCAGAAAATCAAGTTTGAAAATATTCAATTAAAAAAAATATTAAAAAATTATATATTGTATTATATCTTCTAGTATATTGATTGGGTACAATTCGTCTTCGTATTTTAGATACTGTATTTAGTACTGATTCGAATGGTATATAGAATTCTCTAGTCGCACATATCACCGTCCAGAAAATCAAGTTTGAAAATATTCAATTAAAAAAAATATTAAAAAATTATATATTGTATTATATCTTCTAGTATATTGATTGGGTACAATTCGTCTTCGTATTTTAGATACTGTATTTAGTACTGATTCGAATGGTATCTAGAATTCTCTAGTCGCACATATCACCGTCCAGAAAATCAAGTTTGAAAATATTCAATTAAAAAAAATATTAAAAAATTATATATTGTATTATATCTTCTAGTATATTGATTGGGTACAATTCGTCTTCGTATTTTAGATACTGTATTTAGTACTGATTCGAATGGTATATAGAATTCTCTAGTCGCACATATCACCGTCCAGAAAATCAAGTTTGAAAATATTCAATTAAAAAAAATATTAAAAAATTATATATTGTAATATATCTTCTAGTATATTGATTGGGTACAATTCGTCTTCGTATTTTAGATACTGTATTTAGTACTGATTCGAATAGTATATAGAATTCTCTAGTCGCACATATCACCGTCCAGAAAATCAAGTTTGAAAATATTCAATTAAAAAAAATATTAAAAAATTATATATTGTATTATATCTTCTAGTATATTGATTGGGTACAATTCGTCTTCGTATTTTAGATACTGTATTTAGTACTGATTCGAATGGTATATAGAATTCTCTAGTCGCACATATCACCGTCCAGAAAATCAAGTTTGAAAATATTCAATTAAAAAAAATATTAAAAAATTATATATTGTATTATATCTTCTAGTATATTGATTGGGTACAATTCGTCTTCGTATTTTAGATACTGTATTTAGTGCTGATTCGAATGGTATATAGAATCCTCTAGTCGCACATATCACCGTCCAGAAAATCAAGTTTGAAAATATTCAATTAAAAAAAAATATTAAAAAATTATATATTGTATTATATCTTCTAGTATATTGATTGGGTACAATTCGTCTTCGTATTTTAGATACTGTATTTAGTGCTGATTCGAATGGTATATAGAATCCTCTAGTCGCACATATCACCGTCCAGAAAATCAAGTTTGAAAATATTCAATTAAAAAAAAATATTAAAAAATTATATATTGTATTATATCTTCTAGTATATTGATTGGGTACAATTCGTCTTCGTATTTTAGATACTGTATTTAGTGCTGATTCGAATGGTATATAGAATCCTCTAGTCGCACATATCACCGTCCAGAAAATCAAGTTTGAAAATATTCAATTAAAAAAAATATTAAAAAATTATATATTGTATTATATCTTCTAGTATATTGATTGGGTACAATTCGTCTTCGTATTTTAGATACTGTATTTAGTGCTGATTCGAATGGTATATAGAATCCTCTAGTCGCACATATCACCGTCCAGAAAATCAAGTTTGAAAATATTCAATTAAAAAAAATATTAAAAAAATTATATATTGTATTATATCTTCTAGTATATTGATTGGGTACAATTCGTCTTCGTATTTTAGATACTGTATATAGTGCTGATTCGAATGGTATATAGAATCCTCTAGTCGCACATATCACCGTCCAGAAAATCAAGTTTGAAAATATTCAATTAAAAAAAAATATTAAAAAATTATATATTGTATTATATCTTCTAGTATATTGATTGGGTACAATTCGTCTTCGTATTTTAGATACTGTATTTAGTGCTGATTCGAATGGTATATAGAATCCTCTAGTCGCACATATCACCGTCCAGAAAATCAAGTTTGAAAATATTCAATTAAAAAAAAATATTAAAAAATTATATATTGTATTATATCTTCTAGTATATTGATTGGGTACAATTCGTCTTCGTATTTTAGATACTGTATTTAGTGCTGATTCGAATGGTATATAGAATCCTCTAGTCGCACATATCACCGTCCAGAAAATCAAGTTTGAAAATATTCAATTAAAAAAAATATTAAAAAATTATATATTGTATTATATCTTCTAGTATATTGATTGGGTACAATTCGTCTTCGTATTTTAGATACTGTATTTAGTGCTGATTCGAATGGTATATAGAATCCTCTAGTCGCACATATCACCGTCCAGAAAATCAAGTTTGAAAATATTCAATTAAAAAAAATATTAAAAAATTATATATTGTATTATATCTTCTAGTATATTGATTGGGTACAATTCGTCTTCGTATTTTAGATACTGTATATAGTGCTGATTCGAATGGTATATAGAATCCTCTAGTCGCACATATCACCGTCCAGAAAATCAAGTTTGAAAATATTCAATTAAAAAAAATATTAAAAAATTATATATTGTATTATATCTTCTAGTATATTGATTGCGTACAATTCGTCTTCGTATTTTAGATACTGTATTTAGTGCTGATTCGAATGGTATATAGAATCCTCTAGTCGCACATATCACCGTCCAGAAAATCAAGTTTGAAAATATTCAATTAAAAAAAATATTAAAAAATTATATATTGTATTATATCTTCTAGTATATTGATTGGGTACAATTCGTCTTCGTATTTTAGATACTGTATTTAGTGCTGATTCGAATGGTATATAGAATCCTCTAGTCGCACATATCACCGTCCAGAAAATCAAGTTTGAAAATATTCAATTAAAAAAAAATATTAAAAAATTATATATTGTATTATATCTTCTAGTATATTGATTGGGTACAATTCGTCTTCGTATTTTAGATACTGTATTTAGTGCTGATTCGAATGGTATATAGAATCCTCTAGTCGCACATATCACCGTCCAGAAAATCAAGTTTGAAAATATTCAATTAAAAAAAATATTAAAAAATTATATATTGTATTATATCTTCTAGTATATTGATTGGGTACAATTCGTCTTCGTATTTTAGATACTGTATTTAGTGCTGATTCGAATGGTATATAGAATCCTCTAGTCGCACATATCACCGTCCAGAAAATCAAGTTTGAAAATATTCAATTAAAAAAAAATATTAAAAAATTATATATTGTATTATATCTTCTAGTATATTGATTGGGTACAATTCGTCTTCGTATTTTAGATACTGTATTTAGTGCTGATTCGAATGGTATATAGAATCCTCTAGTCGCACATATCACCGTCCAGAAAATCAAGTTTGAAAATATTCAATTAAAAAAATATTAAAAAATTATATATTGTATTATATCCTCTAGTATATTGATTGGGTACAATTCGTCTTCGTATTTTAGATACTGTATTTAGTGCTGATTCGAATGGTATATAGAATCCTCTAGTCGCACATATCACCGTCCAGAAAATCAAGTTTGAAAATATTCAATTAAAAAAAATATTAAAAAATTTTATATTGTATTATATCTTCTAGTATATTGATTGGGTACAATTCGTCTTCGTATTTTAGATACTGTATTTAGTGCTGATTCGAATGGTATATAGAATCCTCTAGTCGCACATATCACCGTCCAGAAAATCAAGTTTGAAAATATTCAATTAAAAAAAATATTAAAAAATTATATATTGTATTATATCTCTTAGTATATTGATTGGGTACAATTCGTCTTCGTATTTTAGATACTGTATTTAGTGCTGATTCGAATGGTATATAGAATCCTCTAGTCGCACATATCACCGTCCAGAAAATCAAGTTTGAAAATATTCAATTAAAAAAAAATATTAAAAAATTATATATTGTATTATATCTTCTAGTATATTGATTGGGTACAATTCGTCTTCGTATTTTAGATACTGTATTTAGTGCTGATTCGAATGGTATATAGAATCCTCTAGTCGCACATATCACCGTCCAGAAAATCAAGTTTGAAAATATTCAATTAAAAAAATATTAAAAAATTATATATTGTATTATATCCTCTAGTATATTGATTGGGTACAATTCGTCTTCGTATTTTAGATACTGTATTTAGTGCTGATTCGAATGGTATATAGAATCCTCTAGTCGCACATATCACCGTCCAGAAAATCAAGTTTGAAAATATTCAATTAAAAAAAATATTAAAAAATTTTATATTGTATTATATCTTCTAGTATATTGATTGGGTACAATTCGTCTTCGTATTTTAGATACTGTATTTAGTGCTGATTCGAATGGTATATAGAATCCTCTAGTCGCACATATCACCGTCCAGAAAATCAAGTTTGAAAATATTCAATTAAAAAAAATATTAAAAAATTATATATTGTATTATATCTCTTAGTATATTGATTGGGTACAATTCGTCTTCGTATTTTAGATACTGTATTTAGTGCTGATTCGAATGGTATATAGAATCCTCTAGTCGCACATATCACCGTCCAGAAAATCAAGTTTGAAAATATTCAATTAAAAAAAAATATTAAAAAATTATATATTGTATTATATCTTCTAGTATATTGATTGGGTACAATTCGTCTTCGTATTTTAGATACTGTATTTAGTGCTGATTCGAATGGTATATAGAATCCTCTAGTCGCACATATCACCGTCCAGAAAATCAAGTTTGAAAATATTCAATTAAAAAAAATATTAAAAAATTATATATTGTATTATATCTTCTAGTATATTGATTGGGTACAATTCGTCTTCGTATTTTAGATACTGTATATAGTGCTGATTCGAATGGTATATAGAATCCTCTAGTCGCACATATCACCGTCCAGAAAATCAAGTTTGAAAATATTCAATTAAAAAAAATATTAAAAAATTATATATTGTATTATATCTTCTAGTATATTGATTGCGTACAATTCGTCTTCGTATTTTAGATACTGTATTTAGTGCTGATTCGAATGGTATATAGAATCCTCTAGTCGCACATATCACCGTCCAGAAAATCAAGTTTGAAAATATTCAATTAAAAAAAATATTAAAAAATTATATATTGTATTATATCTTCTAGTATATTGATTGGGTACAATTCGTCTTCGTATTTTAGATACTGTATTTAGTGCTGATTCGAATGGTATATAGAATCCTCTAGTCGCACATATCACCGTCCAGAAAATCAAGTTTGAAAATATTCAATTAAAAAAAAATATTAAAAAATTATATATTGTATTATATCTTCTAGTATATTGATTGGGTACAATTCGTCTTCGTATTTTAGATACTGTATTTAGTGCTGATTCGAATGGTATATAGAATCCTCTAGTCGCACATATCACCGTCCAGAAAATCAAGTTTGAAAATATTCAATTAAAAAAAATATTAAAAAATTATATATTGTATTATATCCTCTAGTATATTGATTGGGTACAATTCGTCTTCGTATTTTAGATACTGTATTTAGTGCTGATTCGAATGGTATATAGAATCCTCTAGTCGCACATATCACCGTCCAGAAAATCAAGTTTGAAAATATTCAATTAAAAAAAATATTAAAAAATTATATATTGTATTATATCCTCTAGTATATTGATTGGGTACAATTCGTCTTCGTATTTTAGATACTGTATTTAGTGCTGATTCGAATGGTATATAGAATCCTCTAGTCGCACATATCACCGTCCAGAAAATCAAGTTTGAAAATATTCAATTAAAAAAAATATTAAAAAATTATATATTGTATTATATCTTCTAGTATATTGATTGGGTACAATTCGTCTTCGTATTTTAGATACTGTATTTAGTGCTGATTCGAATGGTATATAGAATCCTCTAGTCGCACATATCACCGTCCAGAAAATCAAGTTTGAAAATATTCAATTAAAAAAAATATTAAAAAATTATATATTGTATTATATCTTCTAGTATATTGATTGGGTACAATTCGTCTTCGTATTTTAGATACTGTATTTAGTGCTGATTCGAATGGTATATAGAATCCTCTAGTCGCACATATCACCGTCCAGAAAATCAAGTTTGAAAATATTCAATTAAAAAAAATATTAAAAAATTATATATTGTATTATATCTTCTAGTATATTGATTGGGTACAATTCGTCTTCGTATTTTAGATACTGTATTTAGTGCTGATTCGAATGGTATATAGAATCCTCTAGTCGCACATATCACCGTCCAGAAAATCAAGTTTGAAAATATTCAATTAAAAAAAATATTAAAAAATTATATATTGTATTATATCTTCTAGTATATTGATTGGGTACAATTCGTCTTCGTATTTTAGATACTGTATTTAGTGCTGATTCGAATGGTATATAGAATCCTCTAGTCGCACATATCACCGTCCAGAAAATCAAGTTTGAAAATATTCAATTAAAAAAAATATTAAAAAATTATATATTGTATTATATCTTCTAGTATATTGATTGGGTACAATTCGTCTTCGTATTTTAGATACTGTATTTAGTGCTGATTCGAATGGTATATAGAATCCTCTAGTCGCACATATCACCGTCCAGAAAATCAAGTTTGAAAATATTCAATTAAAAAAAATATTAAAAAATTATATATTGTATTATATCTTCTAGTATATTGATTGGGTACAATTCGTCTTCGTATTTTAGATACTGTATTTAGTGCTGATTCGAATGGTATATAGAATCCTCTAGTCGCACATATCACCGTCCAGAAAATCAAGTTTGAAAATATTCAATTAAAAAAAAATATTAAAAAATTATATATTGTATTATATCTTCTAGTATATTGATTGGGTACAATTCGTCTTCGTATTTTAGATACTGTATTTAGTGCTGATTCGAATGGTATATAGAATCCTCTAGTCGCACATATCACCGTCCAGAAAATCAAGTTTGAAAATATTCAATTAAAAAAAATATTAAAAAATTATATATTGTATTATATCTTCTAGTATATTGATTGGGTACAATTCGTCTTCGTATTTTAGATACTGTATTTAGTGCTGATTCGAATGGTATATAGAATCCTCTAGTCGCACATATCACCGTCCAGAAAATCAAGTTTGAAAATATTCAATTAAAAAAAATATTAAAAAATTATATATTGTATTATATCCTCTAGTATATTGATTGGGTACAATTCGTCTTCGTATTTTAGATACTGTATTTAGTGCTGATTCGAATGGTATATAGAATCCTCTAGTCGCACATATCACCGTCCAGAAAATCAAGTTTGAAAATATTCAATTAAAAAAAATATTAAAAAATTATATATTGTATTATATCTTCTAGTATATTGATTGGGTACAATTCGTCAGTAGTATAAGTACCCCAGTTAAGTCAAAAAGACAAAACATTTTTGCCTTAACAGCGGCACAAACATTTTCTACTAATAAACATAGCAATGAATAAAAAGTTCTAGAATTTTCAGTAATGTAAAGGCAATCAAAAAGTACAATTCAGTTTAAAATTTAAAAATAATTTGAATACATCTACATGTTGTTATGGTATAGGTATTAAACGACGTCCTAAGTATAAAGTTATTTTCGTTACTCCGATTACAAGAGATTTGGTAGCTACAACAATATCATAGCAAGTTTCTTTTGCAAATAACCATGCGGTATCGAACATACTTGGTTTATAATACACTACTGAAAAAGTAGGTTTGTATATTTTTTTCCAAACCTTTTCGTTCTCATCGTACTCAAACCAAACATGACCACTCGGTTCCCAAGTAAAATTTTTAAAATTTGAATGAGAAGTTAATTCAGGGCTTAAAGTATGCGCAAGTGTCTTTGGCTTGGGCGTTCTTCGAAACAAAGATATTTTATTCTCTTCACTCTGTATTATTTTATCCTCACAGTTAACAAGCCTTACTAGTGCAACAAAAAGTAATATAAAAAGCA
Organism: Meloidogyne enterolobii; assembly: GCA_963681835.1. Classification (NCBI taxonomy): domain Eukaryota; kingdom Metazoa; phylum Nematoda; class Chromadorea; order Rhabditida; family Meloidogynidae; genus Meloidogyne; species Meloidogyne enterolobii. The sequence continues at coordinate 34,260 of CAVMJV010000331.1, forward strand.
TTTTTGATATTACGCAAATAATGTGAGTGATCATTTATATAGTTTTCATAAATTTCTATTCATTTTTGTTCTTCAACCTCAACAAAGTCCAAACACTCCAAAGGATAGAAATATTGATGCTGTCGTCCGCCAATAACGCAAACAAGAGGCAGCTGTGGATAAACGAGGTCTATGTGATGTCGAACATAGAAATATTGCCTGATTGTCACGCGTAAATATCCTCTTAATGCAAAAACACGATCAGCTCCCAACTTTGTCAATTTACTTGGATATACTTCGAACTGAATATGTCTTAAATGATTTGTTAATATAGCTTTCTTTCCCGGCTTCATATTGTTGTCTGAAAATGTTTTTTGGCCAATTCCATTGATGGCAACATCTTCATTTGTCATGGTAGTGAGAGTTTGAAGGAATTGAATATTTTCGTTGTATTTTTTTCGCATTTCTCTGTGAAGCGATTCAGGTGCACATCCTCCATTAAATTTACAAAGTAAGTGAAGTAACGAACAAGTTTTGACGCGCACATGAGGCGGAGGGGATTTTGATGAAAATTTAACAGGTTCTCTAAATTCTGACATATTAGCACTAGTACGCATGTTCATATCCCCTGGTAAAATTTATCTCTATAAGCTTATTTCCTTGACTTATATACCAAGAGGCCCTTTCGCAAACCTCATTCCGGGGAGTTCTCCGTTTCCATTTCTTCTCAAATTTACATGTGCTTTAAACACTACAGCCAAAACAAAAATTAGTAACAAATCGAGGACATATGCGATTAATAGAAACATATCTTTATTAGGATTTGCTGAAGGGCCGATTGAAAGCGCATGAGCTTCATCAATAATAAAACAGGCATTCACATTTGGAGGGTATGGGCCGTGAACGGGATAAAGTATATTACTATCATTTTGTTTAAAAGCCCAGGTGAGACCGATTAAGGAAATTAGATATATAGTAAATATCATTTTTACTTATATTATTACTAATAGTAGCATTCTTATATACTAGGTAGCAGGGCTAATCTTTGGACGAATCTCTTTATAACTGCATCACGACTTTCTGAAGGTATTGAGTGCAGTTTCCTAAGTGTGGAAGAAAATGTACCTCCTTGTTTTGAACGGTTTACAAGAAAACAAATGCAATAATGCCCACATGTATCAGATAATGGAGATTGAATAGAATAACGGCTTTGTTTAACTATTTTAAAGCGATTTAGCATAGATTGGCGCATATCACAGTTAGGGGGGTCTCCGAGCGAGTCAAAGTATTCCAATGTGTTTTTTCTATCTGAATAACAGGCAATCCAGTGTTCCCCGACAGTTCCTTTCTTCATAGTGTTTGCAATAAAGCAAAAAGGGCTATTCCATTCAATATTTGGAATATTATTAGATGAAAAGACACCCAGAAATTTATTCTCAAGTGGCTTGTAGCGGCTTAATATAGTTTCAATTTGCAGAGAATTCATTTTAAACAGATCCATCGGTACTTAACACGCGATCTGCATTTATGGACAGAACCGAATCGAACTCGCCCATAATTATCATTTCATAACCTTCGTCTTTGATTGGCTGATTAAAAATACAACGGATAGTCGTAGTTCCTTGCCTGATTAATTCTAGTCCGTTCGTGTCCTCTAGTGTTGAAGTCATAGGTATAACAAAGAAACAGGAGGATTTTGAAAATTCTCTCATACTGATATCGAGAGTTCTCTGGTCAGTGTTTGGCCAATTATCAAGGTCCATACCTACATACATATCCACATAAGCGCGAACGAAGTTATTATCAGCAAAATCAAAATCATACGAAACAGCAGGAAATTGGAATCCACCAAATTCTGCAGAGACAGAGCGCAAGTTTGCGTGCTCAAAAGTGAAAGGCGATAAAGCACTATTTCCCGTGAATGCAGGAGAGCTAACAAAACAGATTATTAAACGGCGAGGACAAGTACTTGTGAACGCCGCATGAGTAATTTCTTGACGGCCTTTTCCCAGGAAAACACTACGGATATCAATTTTTCTATAAGCATACTTTGCAGGTGTTTGTTCTAGATGTCTAGCAATAGCATTATTTAAAGACATACTCAAATCAACTTGTTTTATTAAAATTCGCAAGTCGTGAAGCCTAAGTCGGTATTTATGAGTGTTTTCTACTTGTGCTGCAGTGCTGCGGAATTTTGGAGTATGAATAAGAAATTCATCAGAATTTCTGTAAATGGTCCAAATCACGTCACTTTGTGGAATTAAGAGCTGGTTCTGTCTAGCCATGTCATAATCTAAATGGGAAAACATTCTACATAATTTACCTTTGGCAAAACGAGAAACTCGAGATTTAAAGCCAGAGCCCTCGGAATCATCCTTATCCACTGCGTCTTTATAATAAAGCGCTGCTTCATAGAGGCCCTTACTTACTTCTTTATCGGCGCCAAGTTCATGCAATATTATACATCGGTATGCATAGTGGATGCCAGAATCATAGCACTGAACCCCATTAATTGAAAGAGTAAGACGACGAATCCATGTAAGCCCTAAATATTGAGCAACTCCTGTAAATTTATCACCTTTGAGCTCAGCGGCTTCACCGTCTGTGATAGGAACCCACTCACCACTCGTTGTATCTTTTCTTTCAAGAGATAAAACCAAACTTAAAAATGTTTTGCTCAAATCAAGATAGAGCGAATCGCCAAAATATCGAAAAACAAACGGCCCTGCAGATTGGTTGAGAGCATTGAGAGGCAGTATTTCTTTGTATGCCGAACGTTGTATACCAACATTTGTAGAGGGTATAGAAAAGAAGGTCAGACGATTATCAACCCCTTCGGAACTATCTTTATCAATTTTCTTTAATGTGGTCATTTTTTACTTAGAAAAAATTAGTAATTATGATATACTTATATACTCAGAAATTTTCTAAACTAAGTTGATCCCTATAGCGGCGTCCTTTTTTCTCTAAACTTTCTGTAAAAAGTTTTGGCTTGCGTTTCCTTTTACCTTTTCCGCATTGTTGGAGCTTTTTCCCAACTTTTTGAAGACCCTCGCTACCGTGCTGCTTCAAGGCATCACTAACTGATCGGCCTTGTGAAACATCTTCAAGCACATTTTTACCAACGTTGATTGCTTCTTGGCCGGCACTAGAAGCGAAATTTTTAACTATTGGCATTAGAAAACGCCCTACAGTACTGAGCACTCCAAAACCTCGTTGATACCTTGTTCCCTGAAAATATCGACTTTCATCTGATATATCGGTTTTTGCCCCACCATCTTGTGCTGCTAGAAAAGGACCCCAGTCTATTTTATCTAGATCTACAGGTACATGTGTCATTTTTAAAATAGAGAGCGTTGAAAATGTAGTGTTAGTATACAGGTTCCCCAATGGAATTTTACAAGTTTTCCAGCTAAGGTACGAATTTCAATAGTAATGTCTGGATGACGTTTACCTAATATACGATGTTGATGTTCGGTCATATATACTTCTGAAATACTATCACCAGGCTTACCAGTTAAATTCACAACACGTAATAGGGGAGCAGTCACGTTTCCAATTATACTATTTTCAACAAGCCTTGGCGCATAAACCAAAAATTGTCGAACACCCCCAGATATATCAGGCATATACTTTGCCACTTGTCCACTATGAACTTTCTCAGAATCAAAACCAAGAGTATAGGCTAATTGACGACTTATTTGAATATATTGTACGTTTCCTTGTAAGAAGACATGGAACCTCTTATGCAATTTATCAAAGTGTACTGAAACCCATTGATATTTTGGATCGGCTAGTTGTATATTTGAAAAGCTAAGAAGCATTTTTAGATATTCAGGAGGATAGTCATATTTAGCAAAATGCATTTTCTTTACATTGGGATCCGAATCATCAACTCTTATTGTTAACTTTTCTTTGTGAGGTTCTTCTTTTTCCTTTTGGCCTGGAAGCTCTTTATTTTTCGTTTTGTCTTCGCTTGACACACCGCCAAGTCCAAAGAAGCTTTTCCATGAGGAAGGATGGTGAGGAGGCTCTCCAATTAACATTTCAGGACGGGGAAGAGAAGGCCGCTCCTCTGTATGAATTATTTCATCTACTTTAGGCGGCACAATATTTTCAAGTAAATTTGCGGTTGAGGGCGGAATACTTACAGGGTCTTCTTCTGCTAATGGAGGTGCCCATTGCTCATCCTTATCGTAAATTGTTTGTGATTCCTGCAGAGTCTCCTCTTGTGTGTTTTCTTCATCTGTTTCTTCTTCGATAATCGTTGGTTCATCGTTCGCCTCGATATTTTCTTCGTATACTTGGATTTTTTCTTCTGGTAATGGAGGTGTCCATTGCTCTTCGTCCTCATCGTTTATTGTTTGTGATTCCTGCGGAGGCTCTTCTCTTGTATCATCTTCTTCAGTATCTTCTATTGTTTCTTCATGTACCTCATTACTTTCTTCTGGTAATGGAGCTTCCCATTGCTCTTCGTCATCATCGTTTATTGTTTGTGATTCATGTTGTGTATCTTCTTGCGTATCTTCTTCCGCAGTACCTTCTTCGATAATCGTTGGTTCTTCGTTCGCCTCAATATTTTCTTCAATATTTTCTTCTGGTAATGGAGGTGTCCACTCTTCTTCGTAGTCCTCGATTAGAGCTTCATTATCATCATGCTCATCAATATTTTCCTCGATATTTTCTTCGGTAAATTTTTCATTTTCATCTTCAATAGTTGGAGATACAGGTATTGACAAAGTATCCTCTTGTTTCGCAAGTTCTGCGTCAACTTTACCAATAATTTCTTCTGATAAACGTTTTTGCCCTGCAACAGCCTCTTCAACCTGACTAGCTGCTTCCTTTACCTTACGTTCTGCAGCCTTAGCACGATCCGCAGCCTTTCGTGCTTCTGAAACATCACCGCGGGATTCTGCAGCTTTAGTTTCTAGTTGTGCTTCCGAAGCTCTTTTTCCATACTCTAAGCATTCCTGCGTCCAGTTATAAATTGCAATTTTACGATTAGTTAACAATATTAACTGAGATTTAACCCATTCAAGAATATTTTCAGGTGTTTTTCTTAAGTGTACAATTTCGCCCGTTTCTTTTAATGTAATCACACTATCTTTTAATGCATACTTAAAGCGCGCATTCTGCCAATATTTTTCACCAAGTTCCATATTTATTTGTGCTTGCTCTGCCAACTCGACACTATTTCTCCATGCTCTTGTAGCTGCACGAACGGCCATTTCCAATAAAACTTTTTGATCATCAGTTAATAATGGCTTTTCATCCGGCTCCTCTACATATGTAAGGGGAGTTATTTTCCCATCTAAAGGAGTGTTGTCATTAGATTCAATCTGGTTTTCTTCATTTAAAGGGGATGTCACGGGAGTCTCATGAGTGGGCGGAGATTCGATTATTGGACTTGTCACAGGAGTGGGCGGTGCTTCGATTATTGGACTTGTCACGGGAGTCACAGGAGTGGGCGGTGCTTCGATTATTGGACTTGTCACGGGAGTCTCAGGAGTGAGCGGGGCTTCAATTATAGGACTAGTCACTTCAGTAGCAGGAGTTTCTTCAATTTCATTAGAATTTTCTTTATCATTTTCAACAAGACTTTCTTCTTCAGATGGTACAGAAGCGGTTGTTTCAGGCTGTTCAATAGGCTCAGGCTCTGCCGGGGAAGGGGATACAAAGCTTTTAATTGCATTCATTATTAGATCTTTCTGATCAGTTTGTGGCTCTAATCGTACCATCTCATCAGAGCTTCCCACAACCGTAGATACATTTGGAAGTTTTGCTCCCTTAATTTCCGTATTTAAATATTTTATAAATTTATAAGCAAGGTCCTTTGGCATATCAAAATAACCTTCCTTTTGCAATTGTTGAGTGATAGTCTCTAGCGAGAAATCAACCTGCGGATTCTCATGCTCATCCTCTGTTTGTGGAGTTGATTCAGGGGTTATTTCTTGACTACTGACAGATACAACTTTCTCCTCAGTTTGACCAAACCTCGATGGATTCATAAATTTATTAATAGCCTGTTTGATTCGCTCCAGTTGATCGGTATACGGACTAAACCGAACCCTTTCTATACCATCAACTGCAAGAGGGGCAGGGCTAATAGGAGGTAATCGAATTCCTTTTTTGCCTAAATATTTCATAAAATTAAAAGAGGTTTGCTTTTGCATATCGAAATAGCCATTCTTAGCCAATTGCTCCGCAGGTTCTAAGGGTTGTTTTGAAAGAATAAATTTATCAATAACTTTCAAGTAAAGGGATTTTTGATTTGCAGGAGGCAAAAGACGAATATTTTTACTGCCTTCTCCTGGACTCAAATTTGTAAGTTTTGGACTAATTGCCTCATCCTCTTCTGATAATAGCTTGATAAATTTATTTAATTCAGCAGCGTCCAAATCGAAATAACCATGTTTATCATACTGTTCTTTTATAGATTCGACAGCGCGCCTTTTACGAAAATTCCCATAAATTCTTTTTTTATTCTCTTCAAGCCTCTGTTCCTCACGCTCACGATCCAATTCCTTTTTCCATACATCAAGCAAAACTGCATTAATAGCCTCTTCCAATGCCTCTTCTGAGGCAAAGGATAAATCTGGTATCTCGATACGAATAGGCAAGAGTTCATTTCCGTATCTTCGAAAAACTGTTATTGATTCTTGTTCTTCGGAATCTCCGGCCAATGAAAAAGAAAACGGATATATAATATTAGATAGTGCAACAGTCCAACTTGAATCCAATTCAAGAGTATCAGGCATTCGAACAGTAAATTTAGAAGTGGTATTTCCTTCAACCCCTCCTGTATTTGAGGGTAATATTACATAAAAGGAGTCCATATTTATCTTCTGACAATATCGATATCGTTAACCCAACTATTAAAATTATCGTTATATCCTATCCAACGAACAAAATGTTGTTTAATCCCTGCACGTGTACGTGTTTTTAATATTTCAGCAATACGGTGAGTTGTATCTTCTTGTGTGGGTACCAATTCTTCTCTATAAAATATCCCTTCAATTAAATTTCCTTCAAAATCTTTTAACTTATATGTAATGGGAGATCTATTGTCGTTTTTAATATGTACGCGAAACAATTCGTCAGTGTAGTTGGGTAAATATCCCTTTTCAAATTTACCTTTTTCTTTAGTGATACGAACAATTTGTCCTGGCTCAAGTATTGAACTTGTTTTAGTATTTTGTATATTTTTAGGATCCTTATATAGTCTGTTAAAAAGTACCCCAGCATTTTTGAACGTAACAGAATTTGGAGTTACACCTGTGGTTCGATTAATACTTGCATTTATTCCTGAAACAATTTTTTGAATAACATCTATCCAACGCAAGGTGTTCTTTTCGCTAAAGTATCTGTACAATCGCTCTTTGATAGTACGGTTGGCCCTTTCTGCCATAGATGCATGCACATCTGGACTATAAACTACTCGCTTATCAATGTCCTTCTTTTTAAAATATTCTTTCATTCGTTTCGCTTCAAATTCTAATCCTCGATCCGTATATAATTTATGTGGAAGTATCCCTTTTGAAAGTTTAAAAATGTTTTCGAACGCATCAATCATATTCTCAGAACTCTTAGATTTCGCAGGCACAGCATAAAGTTTTCTACTTAGTACATCAATACAAACCAAAAGGTATTTGTACCCATCATTATATTTAGCTAACTGATCAAAGATTGCCAAATCCGCTTGCCAATCTGTGTGTAAACCGCTTGGTCTAGTGGCCATTCTAGGAAACTTTTTTCTTAGAGGCCTATGCATTGTGTACACTCTTTGCTTATGAAGAAAATCATAAACATATTGAAATTTTATTTTCGGGTATTTACGACGCGCTTCTTCATAGACCCGATTTATTCCTGCATAGGAGGCGGGAGAATTAAGTGAATAATATATTTTTTCTAAGAAGGTATCTAAAGCTTTTCCCATATTTGTGGAATAAATTTATTTTTTCGCCGTATTAATCCAGGCGAATTTATAGGCAAGACTTTAACTAAAATTCTTTTTCTTCTTTTCCCGGTACCTGTTTGATTATCGGTTGAACTACCTTCAGTAGTACTTTCTCCACGCGTCTCTTTAATCATTTCTTTCACTAATGGGTCCTTAGAAAGACGATTAAAAAGGAAACTGAAACCTTTTGGGGGCGATGATGTCGCACCCTTTACATATTCGAGAACATCTGTGAAATTGCTATTTTTTACAAGTCTTCCAGGAACATTAGATTCAAAACTCCCGTTCTTACTTATTCTGAATTTTTCTGCGTTATCTTTGACATAATTATCCAATTCTGTGGAATAGCGTGTCGCAATAATACCCTTGAATTTGGAAAAAGGAATTGCACTTTTTCTTTTTGCTCGCGGCAACTTAGGAGTCACTTCTGATTCAGACGGAAATTCGGAGGTAGAATTCAGTTGAATTTTGCTGGGAACTAACTTTGGTTTTGGCGTATTAGCGATGTTTTCCTGCAAGTATGGTGCAACTTCTGGAGAAGGTTTGCCTTCATCGATAATAACTTTTTGTGGGCGATTTTCCAACTCATTTTTGAGCTGACGTCTCTTCTTATATAACCAATTATATTTCTTTGCTTTTAAATCTTCCGAAATTTTTGGGTTATCGAGGGTTTTCATAATATCTACATCTGTTTGTGTCTTCTCTTTTTGTAGAAAGTCACCACCTTTAATCATGCCTAAAAGCGTAAGATATTCGCTCTCAGGCACCATAATCATTTTCTTTGTATGTTTCATTCTTGAGAGAATTTATGAATAATGTGTTCAGCTAAAGCTCCCAAGACGGGTACAAGTATTGCTGCTAGAGCGGCACTACCTCCTTGTTGTATGCGATTTCTGGCACTATTTTCAGTACGCGTTCGAGCGATTGCTCTATAAAAGTCAGCAAACTGTGATAATTTCTTGCGCTGTCTCCTATTTAGAGTAAAATTATTCTTTAAAATATTAGCACAAATTTCAACAATAGCTAAAATTTGATCTGCGCTTGCTGAAAGAATAAGAGCGTTTTTCTTTTTATCTGAAGTAGTTTTTGATAATTTTTGAAGAAACTCAAAATTATCCTTAACGTATGGGCTATAGTTATACGTGGGCATTTTTATTTATAGCATTTTTGAGCACTTATATATTACATAGGCAAATATATAGTAGTTTTTTCTCCAGGAAAAATTTTTGTGGATAATCGCATATTTTCATCTGTGCTAGGATGCATGTTTATCAATAAATAAGAAAAACGATCAGATGTCGCATCGCGATAAGCTTCAAGAAAATAATTAAGCATTTTTGGAAAAAGCTGTGAGCCGAGTGTCCGTACTTGCAGAAGGCCTTGAGGGTTTTTTGTTAACAGAATATAATGTGCATTTGCTCTTGCAGTCTTTATATCGCGTCCATATAGGGATTGAGTTACAAAAATCACACTTACTCCCCAATTGTGTGAACCGCGAGTAAAAAGTAAATCTAGAAAATCATTTGGAATATTAAGCATTAAGTCATCTAAAACTAAAAGCTGATGCTGCTTAATTAGTTCAGATTCGGGAACCCCGTTATAAGTAGTGATTCCCATTTCCTTGAGCTTGAAAACCGTTTCATTCATTTCTCCAAAACAGTATAATATTTTCAAAGGAGAAGGATCAATAAGTCGGTCAGTGTGCGCCAGGAATTTTAATAACCATTGAGTTTTGCCACTCCCTGTGGCACCCGAAATTATCATAGTAAAAGGCGCTATAAACATTTTTTATTTAACTATAAATTCTTTAAATTATTTATATAGGGCCTTAAAATGTATCAAAAAGCAATTATTCAAAACGTGGTATCTACAGCTACTCTACTTGAAGGTGACAACAAATTAGATCTTAATAAACTTGCAGCGAATATTCCTAATGCTAAATATCGTCCTGAGCGCTTTTCTGCTCTAACAGTTAAGATTAAAGAACCATTAACTGCTACAGCATTACTTTTTGCTAATGGAAGAATAGTATGCGTCGGAACAAAATCAGCAAGGGACTCGGAAACCGCTATTCACCATTTTGTTAAAATAATTTCCGCAGCAGCCGAGTTATTCATAAATATGCATAATTTTAGAATTCAGAATATTGTTTCTTCTTTTACATTTGGAGGATGCATAAATTTGCCAGGTATCTTAATTATTGTGTAAAAAATTAATTTTAGCCTTGTATGATTCGATGCGTTTCGCTCCGCCCTCATGGCTGGCTAGGCACATATCCTATAATCCTGAATTTTTTCCTGGGATGTGTCTAAGACTGAAGGAATCTCGCACAGTTATAATTATCTTCACAACCGGAAAATGCATTATTACCGGAGCACTATCAGAAGAAGAAATTTATTTAACACAAAATAAAGTTTATAATTCAATTTCAATGTTTTTGAAAAAATAAATTAAAAAATGCTTTTGTTAATTTCGGTTCGTAATTCCATCAATAATTCACCAAGTTTGTTCTCACCCTCCCAAATACCTGGATCATTCAGACACGGGCTTTTATGGCTCAATCCATTACTCCAATGTAGATTTGATGCCGATGCATGTGTAATGAGTCCGTCTCCAGTTGCACGTAACTGATTGAAGAGTTGTACATTCTGAGTAAATTTGGCCCACAACCCTGTGTACATTACCTAGAATTCTTATTTAATGCTTTGCATAAAATTAATCCTTGCCTTGTCCTTGACAAAATCCCATTCATTTTTATTATAATTTTTCACACGGGTTCCAATTCGTCTTATAGCCAATGGATTAGTGAGCATAAGCACTTCAGCAGCGAGTTCCAAATCCACAAAAAATCTAGCTTTTTGCCAGATGTAATACTGTTCAGTGGAAGTGAACGTGCGTCCAAGCAAAGTAAATGTTGTATTAAATGGGGCGTACAAATTCTCGTCGATGCCGATAAGGAACTGAGAAAAGATTTGGAGCAAGCATTTCTACGGCGCCTAGTTCAAGTTTTGGATCATTGAGAACGCTATGAAGTTCGACGGGAGAGCTCGTTATACAATCCTAAAAATTTTGAATGTCAAATTTATACGGAAAATACCTGAGATAAGTTACCTCAACAAGGTGTCTGACCACTTTTCCCAATGATAAATGCTGTAAACTTTAGTAACGCGATATCCTTTCCTCAAAGCAAGCTCAAGTTCTACTGAGCAAGTAGTACTCACAAATCCTCGTTGTTCATCCGTGTGTGGACACCATTTGTGACCACTTTCTTTATTATATTTACTGTTTGCCCGTATTGCCACACCTGGAGATATTTCCACTGCACAACGATGGCAAAGATGAAATATCTGTTTATTTATAATATAAAATCAAAGAAAATTTTTACCAATTTTCCGTGAATTCGTTCTGGAATTACTGGAAGATACAAATCATCTGGAGGAATTATGAAAAGCTTGAACAGCCCTTTATATGGATGTAAATCTTCAGGTTCAGTCCAATTTACATCCTTATTTAATTCCAAAACATTCGGGTGTCCTGGTATAAAAATTTCAAATTATAATTTTTTATTTTAAATACCAATAGGATAAAATGCATAAAAATTCACTGCGGGATAAAGACTTACAACATCAAAACAAGAAATCTCATAATCATTCTCAAATGTTCCTTCCAAATCACATTTTAGAGCTAAAGGGCCCGTTCTTCCTCCCTTAATTTAAAATTACATATAAATTTCACGTAATTCATACGTGAAAAGCATCTCTAGGATACAGTGGGCCAATATCTGGCAAGGTATCAAAAAACAGAGACATTTCTGGATCCTCTTCAAGTTGCTTCATAACTTCACATTCCCATACGGCAGTAGTCCAAATTCCCTCTTCATTCAATAAGCTAACACGTTCATAAAGTTTATCTTTGTTATATAGTGCCGTCTTCCCGTTTAAACAAACTTCATGTGGGCGGTATAAACTTAAAACGATTTATTTGAAGAAGTATTAAAGTTACCATTCATGTCCGTGCCATGCACAGCCCAAAAATTCAATAGCTTGGTCTACTCCTCCAATGTTTTTAATATACCCATCAAGACGCAAAATACTTCCATCAGAAACCTGGACTCTTTTTTCTCCTTCTGGACTTTCTTGATTTTGAACTTGAAGACCTGTCTTGTGTGAGAGCCATCGAAGAAATTTTAAAGCGATTGCTGATTGATTCGAATCACGATGATAGCCATTGTCGGGAATTATACCCATTTGATTTTCTTTTAAATAGTTTATGCCTTAATATTTTTAAAACTTTTATTCTAAAATCATAAAAGCATACAAAAATGACGAATACATGCGCTGGCAATTGTCATAGAGTTAACAAGTACGTCGTCACGTTTTGAGGGTTTCGTAGCCAGTTCAAAAAAAAGGCGTTGAAGTTTTACAAGTGCATGAGCAAGAATACGCACATCTTGTTCACAATATTCGACAATTTTTTCGCGAAGACAAAATGCTTCGTTTTTATTGTTGTTATACCATTCTTCAAAATTTTTTCTTCTCTCCTTTCCCATCGAATCTGGGTAATAATATTGCTGATCAGGTAATCCATTAAGGCATATATTCATATTCTTATTAAAATTCCATCCGTGAGGGAAAAATGCCTTGCCTCCTTCGTCAATTTCTAGAGCTAGTGCTTTGGGTAGCTGTTCCAACTTGAGCATTGTCCAGTTGAACGAGTCACGAAATGAAATATATGGAAATCTTCTTTTTTGTTTTTTAATTAGAACTTCATAAAGCTTGTTTCCGGTTCTAGTAATTTTTGGTTCAATCCCAAAATGTTTTATCAATTCTCCTAATAAAAGGTGCATATCATAACGACTAAAATTAATAATGCGAAAATGAATATAATTAAAGCATACCCCCCATAATGAGAAATAGCATAGGTTTTCCATGTTCTTTCATTCCCCAGTCCATTAATCAACCATTCCAAAAATTCACGCAAAGGGTTTGAAAAATGTGCAGCAGTCCACGTTTTCATTCTAGGCATGTCAATTCCGCAAGTTTTACAAACACCTGTTCTTTCATTTTTCCAATTATCATTTTCAATACATCGTGAACACATCAATAATGCCTAAATATTTTCTAATGGATCAACAAACAATAGATACCGATACACAGTTCACATGATGTATCTGGTAGTTTTCGTCGTTTGGAATTGCACCAAGAGGCATTAAAGCATCATTTTGCAACTGTTTCCACTCTTGTTTATTTCTTGCAGGAGATATAAGTTCACATTCGAAATCAAAGACAACCTACAGTGGACAGATTTAGAAAAGAAAAATTAAATACCAATAGATATTCACGATCCTTTTTCGGTACAATCGGCTGCACATAACATTGTTCTTCGCGTTTGTGATAAGAACGACAGAGTGTACAATAATGTATGTAACAAACATGCCCATTATTTTCATCTGCTGTAAGTAAACCTCCATCTGTAGATTCGCTTTCTGATTTTTGATTGTTAACTTTCCTGGTGCGGTAAATATGCCCGCATTTCTCGCATCTAAAATTTTTGTTATTAATTTTTAAAGTTTAAAAATACCTTTTAAAAATGTTGCAAATTCCTTTCTCTAAGTGTCTTTTATAACAATCAGGGTTCTTGAAAATATTTGCACATTGTAAACATTTTTTTGAATAGCCTTCAATCGCTTTGCAAGGAAAACCAAATCCAATGCCACAACATCGAGGGCATTTAGCAACACAATTATTCCGATGTGCAAATTTCTTTGTGTATGGAGCCTCACAATCAATACAATAATACGCACCAAAGAGAGCATTCAGGTTCCTAATCCCATAATAATGGTCTCCTTTTAAGTATAAAGATATCTCATGTTCAGCTCTTTTTGCTCCCTTCCATATTGGGCGCATTTTTCCATGTTCTCCGAATACAGAAATTCTGTATTTGCCAGGAAAACTCAAATCAAGAAAACGCTGTATCAATGGAACATGTTCTTCAACCGTGTACTGAATAGCGTAAGTAGGATAACGGATTCCATATCTTGGCATCTCCTGTAGCATTTCTTTAATTAAAAGCGTTCGCCCAATTTTTGCTGTCTTATTTTGACCATTTACAAGCCTTTGAAATTTTTTATTCTCAACTGTAGTTTTTTCTAGATTGACATGCTTTATTTTAAGCTGTATAGCAAGAAGTAAACAATGAAAATTAGCTGGAGGGTTAAGAGATTCGTTATGGACCTAAATATTAAAAATTTTACTAAATATAAAAGAAATTACAGGGATTAGATTGTTTATATCGACTCCTTGCTGAATATCTCTCGATTTCCTGCCCATTCCGCCGTGGCCTTCCTTTATCAATTCAAGAGCCTCTTCATGTGAAGGGCCCATTACAATCTAAATTAATGAATTTAATAGTTTAAAAATAGTATTCACCTCAATGTGTATAGGCTGACTATATAGTGAAGGTCTGCCCATGCGTTTTCCGCTCTGGTCAACCGCGTCAAATTGCTCCATTACAACTTGAGGTGTATTTTGTGCCAGTCCTCTATATGGTATTTGAATGGGTTTCTCAAGAACAGAACTTCTTATAATTATTGAACATTTCTCAGATTTTGCACCTGAGGCTTTGTCGGCTTTTGCAATGAAATGGTCGACCAAGTCTTCTAATAGTTTATCGCTGCCCTCTGGAGCATCATCAACATTCTTTACTGTGAAAACAGTTCTAGAAGTTTTAATTAAATAAGAAAAATTTTTTAATAAACCTGAAAACTCCAATTTTGAATCTCGAGCTTTTTAAGTTCTCGGATGCATCTTCTTTATAAAAGTGATTTATGGAATACTCTCCAAAATTACTTTGGCTCATCTAAAATTCTAAAAAATTTTGATGCTTATTTTTAAAATATCTTTGCGGTAATGACGCTAAAAATTATTTTAAATAATATTCTTTTATTTATTCAATAGAAAAGAAGCATTTTTAATAACTATCGCTTGCTTGAATATCTTTTACCATTCATCTTCTTCTGGCATCCTGTCCGTAGTAGAAAAATAATTCACAGTATCAGGCGCAAATATTGACACATTGTCTTGTGTTCCCGATGTGCCTTCAACTCCTAAATCCGTTGTCCCAATATTAAGCTGTGATTGCAATCGTTTAGTTATGTCGTTCATTATTATAACAGGAGAGTTTTCTAAAAATATGAATTGCTTCTTATGCTAGACAAAATTAACTACCTCTTTTCTTCTTTGAGGGTATATAATTTCTGTAGCTGCAAACGTCTATTGCAGATTGCAGATCAATTTGCCCCCAATATTTGCTATTTGTATGCCCTAGCGCATAATACAATTCATTTTTGACGACGTCAACAATGGCCTTTAATAAAATTTTCAAAAATTTTTTCAATAAAAACCTGTCTTCCCATTGCGTGTCTTTCCTTTAAAAAATGCTCGTGTATTTTGCTTAATGAAATTTGCGGATATCTATTACGATGATGTTGAATAAATGCGTTGTAAAGATCAGCCTTAAGCTGTTTTTCGTCATACTCCGCATCGAAAAGCTGCTCAAGTTGTCTAGGCAGCCGTCTACGTTTCTCCTTGAGCTCTTCAAGTGCAATATCCGCTACATGTTGATCCATCTGAAAGTTAATGTAAAATTAAAAAGAATAAACGAAACCTTTTATTTCACAAAACGAGTTGTAAAATTTGAGATAAAGATTTGTAGCTATAAAGAATTCCAAAGATGAATTAGTAAATTAAAAGATAAAATTCGATCATACGAATGAGAAATAAAATTTCCATTAAAAAATATCCTTTATTCAACAAAAGTTATGGTTATCAATATTCATTTTTTCTTATTAAAATTGCTAAACATATCAAAAGTTTTCTGTTGGTAGTCCTTATTGATGTCTTTACAGGCCTCGCAAATCTATAAAATTTTAATTATTTTAAAAAAATTTTTGAACATCTACCATGAAACTCAGCTCATATTTTTCCCCGCATTTTTGCAAGAATATGTCACTGGCCAAGGACCTCTGAAGACTGATACATTTATCGCACTGAAGTTAATGATAAAGCTTTGTTATTTATAAAAATTTTACCTGATGAAGAATCCAACAATATTTCAATAAGCCCAATAGCTTATAATCAGTCCCTGAAGCAATATTTGCGCCGCGTCGAAAGTATAAAACACCGTCAGCTTAAAATTTTTCAATAATTTCAATTTTTATAATTTTTACATTTTGAAAAGCTGGACGCTTGTTCCTCAGGCGTTTCAAACATTTCCTTGAAACCTTTTAAAATTTTTTAGATTATCTGATAATTATGTAATACCCCAAATGGCCGCATAATACGTCCCTAGATTTATATTCTTGTCGAGGTCCTCTGCGCACAATTCGAATGTAAGCATAAAATTTATATCACTTCCTGCCTTGTAAAGAAATTTTTGTCGTTTCTTCTGGTTTTCTCGACAGTCGTTGCATTGGTGAATAAAAATTCCTTGGCGCGGTACTTTAAGCACCTGAGCACGCTTAAGCAATCCCTCTGGAACTAATGTCTCGGCACGTTGCTTACCTAAAAAATATTTAAATAAAAAAATATAAAACTTACGTTCGATTCGCTTTTGCTTGTATTCCTCTTCATCCTCGCCCAAAGAAATAACAGCATTTGGATCTGGGTCATCAGACTCGTCCTCTTCCTCATCGTAATCAATCATTGCATCAAGAATAGCCTTAGGCCCTTCTTCCTTTGAATGTTTTACATTTTGTTCCTTTGCGCGTTTGATAACTGACTAAAGTATTTACTTTAAAGTTAAAAACAAAAATTTCAAACCTCAATGACTTCATCATATGTGTCTCGATAAACATTTTTAATGATTTTATTTGGCTTGCTTTGTGCCTTCTTTGCGGTCGGTGCCTTGATTGAAGAAGAACCCGAACTCAAGGTTGAACTCGATTTTTCAATTGAACGCTTTCGTCGCGTCTCGGCAGCTTGCTTCTTCTTTTTCTGTTCAAGAATAAATGCGCGAACTTCTTGAATTTCCTCTGCTGTCATTGAAACTAAAGTTCCTTTTTTATTCAAAAAATATTTAATGTTTACCGTCCAATGCCGAACCTTCTTGTGAAGTTTTCAACTCATTTTCCATGCATCCTTTATCGCCGCACATCTCCGTCCCAATATTTTCATCAATCATAATAGGAGCGTCCGCAGTGTCTGTAAATGATAAGCATTTTATTAAATTGAATAATAATATGATTATCATTTACCATTATTGATTGTTGTCTCAACGCTTTTTTCCATCAGAATTTCTTTCAATGAAATAATTGCGCAACTAAAATTGAATTATGAAAAGTACAAAATTAAACTATTTAAGTTATATAGACATGGATTTAAAAAATAAACTCAAAAATTAGAGCAATTAAAAATTTTATTATAAATATTAAAAAGTCTAAATTTAATCTTAAAATTTCAAAAGCGGAGAATTTACAAATGATAAATAAAATAATTTTAAAAATTAGAAAATTTTAAAAATTTTAAGTGGAAAATTTAGAATGTTAAATAAAATAGTTTTAAAAATTTTAAAATTTAAAAAATTTGCAGTAGAAAATTTAAACTGTTAGATAAAATAATTTTACAAATTTAATATAGGAGAGGGAGAGGGTATAAGGATATAATTAAATTAAAGAGTGGAATGTTTCGAGAAGGGGGTTAAGGCTATTATTAAATGTTGCATGGGAAAGCAGAATGATTTTTAGGCGGTTTTGGACCTACTTTTATATGGATACTGACAGCCCAAACTTTGGCCTTGAATGATTAATTACCCGCTCTTATTCACATTATTTGTTTATAATAGTATATCTGTTACTAAATTAAGCACAAGTTTTCGCAATTAATCAGCATTTGGATACGATGATTCACTTTAATTTGCACAATTTTTATAAACATAAGTCACAACTTTGTGCAAAAATACATTAATCACTCAATGTACTTTGCTCAATCAGATAAATATTATTGAAAGATGGCCACAAATTTTCTTATATAAACACTCGGCCTTTTTTAAAATTATTCATTTGTCAATTTCCTAAATGCCCTAAATCTTTATTATTATTTTATTATAATATTTATTGCTTTATTTTTAATATTTTTTAAGTTTTATTAGGGTTTGGCATTATATTTTTAAATTTTGGCGTTATGTATTTTTACCTAATTTGACATTTGTCGTTTTTTTAATTTGAAAATTTGGCGTTTGGCGTGTTTTACATTTGAAAAAATTTAGGAAAAACATAGGAAAAGATTTAGGAATTTATTTAAAATTTAGGAAAACACATGCGAAAAATACATGGCCATGGTTCATTTGCTTTTGAAATGTATGCATATAGTATTAATAATTTTTTAAATCTTCTGTTTGATTTTGTAAATAATTTTTGTTGTACATTTTTGAAAATTTAAAGTTCCAAATGATGAATGAATTATCAAAATTCCCTTTTTTTGTTTCATCCGTTACATTAAATATTTGGAGTTTTTTAAATTAAACAATTCCTATTTTTATATTTAAACTTGCTAATGTCTTGCAACGTTACCACATTCCGTTAAATGTTAAATTTAATTCTATATATGGCCAACAACGTAATGAACCACAATTTCTTTTTGAATTTAAAGAAGAATTAGAATAACAATTTAAATGTGAAATTAACTTTAAAAAATAATTAAATAATTTATTTATTAAAAACTTTTTGTCTCTTCTTTTCTTTTTTGACACTCAAAATCACACATATTAAATTGAACATGAAAACCGCCCCGAAAAAAATATATTTATTTTTAATTTTAATATTAATTTATTTATCCAATTAGACAATTATCATGTTCTAAATTTAAATTACAAAATAATTGTAAATCTAATTTGTCAATAACTGCAGGGATTCCAACACTTCCTGATGAATGAGTCTTAAAAATTTTAATATATTGAAATTATTCTCAATAATTTTTAACAGCATAAAATATTATTGGGCCTTGAACTGAAACTTTTAAATATAAATTTATGGATCCAAAATCCTCTAACCATAATTCATAAAAGATAGTGTTTTTAAAAGGATCAGCCCGTAACCAGGCTATCTATAATATATTTATAGATAAACTAACGTATATAGTTATTTTCTTCTTCGTAAATAGCAATTTTCTTCATCATCTATTTTTCTTTCATTTCAAAATTCCCTCCTAAAAATTTTTAAATTTTAAATAATTTATTTTGAGATATTTTTTACTTAAATTATTTTCAAATTCAAATTGTTTTTCTAAAAATCAAATGCCCTTCTTTCTCTTTTTATTCTTTTAGATATTAAATTAGTATTGATTGTTGGGTTTGGAAGAGAAAATAATAAAATAAAAATAATGTAAAATATTTTTGCGAATAAAAAGAAACATTTTTCGAAATTTAAAAAACGCTAAGTAATTTAAGGGAAAGAGTTTAAAATTAGATAAATATAAAATGAAAAGAAATAAAAAGATTTATTAATATAATTTAAGTTTGAATTAATAAAATTAATTTCATTAATAAAATTAATTTTGGTTTAATAAAATTAAATAAAAATTTTTATTTAATTGAAAAATTAATTAAATTAATAAAATTAATATTATTAATAAATAAAAATATAAATAATTTATTTTAATAATAAAATTAATAAATAAATAGAAAAAGTAATGGAAAAATTTTTAAATTTATTTTACTAATAAAACTAGTTACTAATAAAATAAAATTAGTTACTAATAAAATAAACTCAGTAACATAAATTAATATTTAATTAATAAAATTTTATTAATTAATAAATTTAAAACTTTTACTTAATTTATATAATGGAAAATTTTTATTTTTTACTTTTCTTTATATACAGAGGGTGAAGGGATAGAGAGGGAAGGAAATAAAGGATAAAAATTTTTTCATGTGTTTAAATAAAGGAGTGAAATATTATCGAGAAAAGAAAGAAAAGGAAGGATCAAAAATTTTTGGTTTTTTATATGTAGAGGGAAAGTAAAGAAAGGATAATATTACATTTCCTATTGGAAAGGAATGACTAGAAAAGTTGGGAATAGAAAAGTAATTAATCAGAGAAATTTTTCTTTAACACTTAGTTTTGACTTTCGCTGCTTAGTGTTTACAAATATTTATAGAACGGAAAATAGTCAAAAATTGAGATGTAAAAAAGGCAAAATTAAGTGTTAAAGAGAAATTTTCTCTGATTAATTACTTTTCTATTCCCAACTTGTCCAGTCATTCCTTTCCAATAGGAAATGTAATATTATCCTTTCTTTCCTCTCACTCTAAAAATAAAAAACCAAAAATTTTTGATCCTTCCTTTTCTTTCTTTTCTCGATAATATTTCACTCCTTTATTTAAACACATGAAAAAATTTTTATCCTTCTTTCCTTCCTTTTTTTGTTTTCTCTTTCCTTCCCTTTCATTTGATTAAAATTTTTATTATTTAATTTTTTATTATCTAATTTTTAAATAAATGGTAAAATAATTTTAAAAATTTTTAAATTCATTTTTTCTTTCGTTCTATTAATTTTTATTTTTAAAATAATTTTAATTAAATTAATTTTATTTAAATTAATTTTTATGAAAAAATAATATGAATTTTATTCTTTATTTTATTAGTAAATTAATTTAAAAATCTTTCAATTACTTTTTCTATTTAACTGTTAATTTTGTTATTAAACTAAATTATTTATAGTTTTATTTATTAATAATAGTAATTTTATTAATTTAATTAATTTTTCAATTAAATAAAAATTTTTATTTAATTTTATTAAACAAAAATTAATTTTATTAATGAAATTATTTTATTAATTCAAACTTAAATTATATTAGTTTGAACTTATTTATTTTTATATTATTTTATACGGTGCTAAAGTAATTTTATCTTATTTACTTTTATTTTATTGTTAATTAATTTGATTTAGTGACCAGTTAAAAACCCCTTTAGCCTTTTGATTTTGTCCATGAATTATTTTAGTTTTTCTTTTCCCTTTTTGTTCCGCTGTTAAGGCAAAAAATTTTGTCTTTTTGACTTAACTGGGGTACTTATACTACTTTCGTCTTCGTATTTTAGATACTGTATTTAGTGCTGATTCGAATGGTATATAGAATCCTCTAGTCGCACATATCACCGTCCAGAAAATCAAGTTTGAAAATATTCAATTAAAAAAAATATTAAAAAATTATATATTGTATTATATCTTCTAGTATATTGATTGGGTACAATTCGTCTTCGTATTTTAGATACTGTATTTAGTGCTGATTCGAATGGTATATAGAATCCTCTAGTCGCACATATCACCGTCCAGAAAATCAAGTTTGAAAATATTCAATTAAAAAAAATATTAAAAAATTATATATTGTATTATATCTTCTAGTATATTGATTGGGTACAATTCGTCTTCGTATTTTAGATACTGTATTTAGTGCTGATTCGAATGGTATATAGAATCCTCTAGTCGCACATATCACCGTCCAGAAAATCAAGTTTGAAAATATTCAATTAAAAAAAATATTAAAAAATTATATATTGTATTATATCTTCTAGTATATTGATTGGGTACAATTCGTCTTCGTATTTTAGATACTGTATTTAGTGCTGATTCGAATGGTATATAGAATCCTCTAGTCGCACATATCACCGTCCAGAAAATCAAGTTTGAAAATATTCAATTAAAAAAAATATTAAAAAATTATATATTGTATTATATCCTCTAGTATATTGATTGGGTACAATTCGTCTTCGTATTTTAGATACTGTATTTAGTGCTGATTCGAATGGTATATAGAATCCTCTAGTCGCACATATCACCGTCCAGAAAATCAAGTTTGAAAATATTCAATTAAAAAAAATATTAAAAAATTATATATTGTATTATATCTTCTAGTATATTGATTGGGTACAATTCGTCTTCGTATTTTAGATACTGTATTTAGTGCTGATTCGAATGGTATATAGAATCCTCTAGTCGCACATATCACCGTCCAGAAAATCAAGTTTGAAAATATTCAATTAAAAAAAATATTAAAAAATTATATATTGTATTATATCTTCTAGTATATTGATTGAGTACAATTCGTCTTCGTATTTTAGATACTGTATTTAGTGCTGATTCGAATGGTATATAGAATCCTCTAGTCGCACATATCACCGTCCAGAAAATCAAGTTTGAAAATATTCAATTAAAAAAAATATTAAAAAATTATATATTGTATTATATCTTCTAGTATATTGATTGGGTACAATTCGTCTTCGTATTTTAGATACTGTATTTAGTGCTGATTCGAATGGTATATAGAATCCTCTAGTCGCACATATCACCGTCCAGAAAATCAAGTTTGAAAATATTCAATTAAAAAAAATATTAAAAAATTATATATTGTATTATATCTTCTAGTATATTGATTGGGTACAATTCGTCTTCGTATTTTAGATACTGTATTTAGTGCTGATTCGAACGGTATATAGAATCCTCTAGTCGCACATATCACCGTCCAGAAAATCAAGTTTGAAAATATTCAATTAAAAAAAATATTAAAAAATTATATATTGTATTATATCCTCTAGTATATTGATTGGGTACAATTCGTCTTCGTATTTTAGATACTGTATTTAGTTTTGATTCGAATGGTATATAGAATCCTCTAGTCGCACATATCACCGTCCAGAAAATCAAGTTTGAAAATATTCAATTAAAAAAAATATTAAAAAATTATATATTGTATTATATCTTCTAGTATATTGATTGGGTACAATTCGTCTTCGTATTTTAGATACTGTATTTAGTGCTGATTCGAATGGTATATAGAATCCTCTAGTCGCACATATCACCGTCCAGAAAATCAAGTTTGAAAATATTCAATTAAAAAAAATATTAAAAAATTATATATTGTATTATATCTTCTAGTATATTGATTGGGTACAATTCGTCTTCGTATTTTAGATACTGTATTTAGTGCTGATTCGAATGGTATATAGAATCCTCTAGTCGCACATATCACCGTCCAGAAAATCAAGTTTGAAAATATTCAATTAAAAAAAATATTAAAAAATTATATATTGTATTATATCCTCTAGTATATTGATTGGGTACAATTCGTCTTCGTATTTTAGATACTGTATTTAGTGCTGATTCGAATGGTATATAGAATCCTCTAGTCGCACATATCACCGTCCAGAAAATCAAGTTTGAAAATATTCAATTAAAAAAAATATTAAAAAATTATATATTGTATTATATCTTCTAGTATATTGATTGAGTACAATTCGTCTTCGTATTTTAGATACTGTATTTAGTGCTGATTCGAATGGTATATAGAATCCTCTAGTCGCACATATCACCGTCCAGAAAATCAAGTTTGAAAATATTCAATTAAAAAAAATATTAAAAAATTATATATTGTATTATATCTTCTAGTATATTGATTGGGTACAATTCGTCTTCGTATTTTAGATACTGTATTTAGTGCTGATTCGAATGGTATATAGAATCCTCTAGTCGCACATATCACCGTCCAGAAAATTAAGTTTGAAAATATTCAATTAAAAAAAATATTAAAAAATTATATATTGTATTATATCTTCTAGTATATTGATTGGGTACAATTCGTCTTCGTATTTTAGATACTGTATTTAGTGCTGATTCGAATGGTATATAGAATCCTCTAGTCGCACATATCACCGTCCAGAAAATCAAGTTTGAAAATATTCAATTAAAAAAAATATTAAAAAATTATATATTGTATTATATCTTCTAGTATATTGATTGGGTACAATTCGTCTTCGTATTTTAGATACTGTATTTAGTGCTGATTCGAATGGTATATAGAATCCTCTAGTCGCACATATCACCGTCCAGAAAATCAAGTTTGAAAATATTCAATTAAAAAAAATATTAAAAAATTATATATTGTATTATATCTTCTAGTATATTGATTGGGTACAATTCGTCTTCGTATTTTAGATACTGTATTTAGTGCTGATTCGAATGGTATATAGAATCCTCTAGTCGCACATATCACCGTCCAGAAAATCAAGTTTGAAAATATTCAATTAAAAAAAATATTAAAAAATTATATATTGTATTATATCTTCTAGTATATTGATTGGGTACAATTCGTCTTCGTATTTTAGATACTGTATTTAGTGCTGATTCGAATGGTATATAGAATCCTCTAGTCGCACATATCACCGTCCAGAAAATCAAGTTTGAAAATATTCAATTAAAAAAAATATTAAAAAATTATATATTGTATTATATCTTCTAGTATATTGATTGGGTACAATTCGTCTTCGTATTTTAGATACTGTATTTAGTGCTGATTCGAATGGTATATAGAATCCTCTAGTCGCACATATCACCGTCCAGAAAATCAAGTTTGAAAATATTCAATTAAAAAAAATATTAAAAAATTATATATTGTATTATATCTTCTAGTATATTGATTGGGTACAATTCGTCTTCGTATTTTAGATACTGTATTTAGTGCTGATTCGAATGGTATATAGAATCCTCTAGTCGCACATATCACCGTCCAGAAAATCAAGTTTGAAAATATTCAATTAAAAAAAATATTAAAAAATTATATATTGTATTATATCTTCTAGTATATTGATTGGGTACAATTCGTCTTCGTATTTTAGATACTGTATTTAGTGCTGATTCGAATGGTATATAGAATCCTCTAGTCGCACATATCACCGTCCAGAAAATCAAGTTTGAAAATATTCAATTAAAAAAAATATTAAAAAATTATATATTGTATTATATCTTCTAGTATATTGATTGGGTACAATTCGTCTTCGTATTTTAGATACTGTATTTAGTGCTGATTCGAATGGTATATAGAATCCTCTAGTCGCACATATCACCGTCCAGAAAATCAAGTTTGAAAATATTCAATTAAAAAAAATATTAAAAAATTATATATTGTATTATATCTTCTAGTATATTGATTGGGTACAATTCGTCTTCGTATTTTAGATACTGTATTTAGTGCTGATTCGAATGGTATATAGAATCCTCTAGTCGCACATATCACCGTCCAGAAAATCAAGTTTGAAAATATTCAATTAAAAAAAATATTAAAAAATTATATATTGTATTATATCTTCTAGTATATTGATTGGGTACAATTCGTCTTCGTATTTTAGATACTGTATTTAGTGCTGATTCGAATGGTATATAGAATCCTCTAGTCGCACATATCACCGTCCAGAAAATCAAGTTTGAAAATATTCAATTAAAAAAAATATTAAAAAATTATATATTGTATTATATCTTCTAGTATATTGATTGGGTACAATTCGTCTTCGTATTTTAGATACTGTATTTAGTGCTGATTCGAATGGTATATAGAATCCTCTAGTCGCACATATCACCGTCCAGAAAATCAAGTTTGAAAATATTCAATTAAAAAAAATATTAAAAAATTATATATTGTATTATATCTTCTAGTATATTGATTGGGTACAATTCGTCTTCGTATTTTAGATACTGTATTTAGTGCTGATTCGAATGGTATATAGAATCCTCTAGTCGCACATATCACCGTCCAGAAAATCAAGTTTGAAAATATTCAATTAAAAAAAATATTAAAAAATTATATATTGTATTATATCTTCTAGTATATTGATTGGGTACAATTCGTCTTCGTATTTTAGATACTGTATTTAGTGCTGATTCGAATGGTATATAGAATCCTCTAGTCGCACATATCACCGTCCAGAAAATCAAGTTTGAAAATATTCAATTAAAAAAAATATTAAAAAATTATATATTGTATTATATCTTCTAGTATATTGATTGGGTACAATTCGTCTTCGTATTTTAGATACTGTATTTAGTGCTGATTCGAATGGTATATAGAATCCTCTAGTCGCACATATCACCGTCCAGAAAATCAAGTTTGAAAATATTCAATTAAAAAAAATATTAAAAAATTATATATTGTATTATATCTTCTAGTATATTGATTGGGTACAATTCGTCTTCGTATTTTAGATACTGTATTTAGTGCTGATTCGAATGGTATATAGAATCCTCTAGTCGCACATATCACCGTCCAGAAAATCAAGTTTGAAAATATTCAATTAAAAAAAATATTAAAAAATTATATATTGTATTATATCTTCTAGTATATTGATTGGGTACAATTCGTCTTCGTATTTTAGATACTGTATTTAGTGCTGATTCGAATGGTATATAGAATCCTCTAGTCGCACATATCACCGTCCAGAAAATCAAGTTTGAAAATATTCAATTAAAAAAAATATTAAAAAATTATATATTGTATTATATCCTCTAGTATATTGATTGGGTACAATTCGTCTTCGTATTTTAGATACTGTATT
>CAVMJV010000332.1:0-60459 GCA_963681835.1 Meloidogyne enterolobii
GATTTTTCATACATTTTCTTTACTCAAAACGGAAATCAAATTGGTAATAATTAGAAATTAAATTTAAATTTTAAAATTAATTTTTCTAAGGTAAATCTGTCTGGTTAAATGAAAATAATGAATCATTCAAACCATATATTATTTTGAATTGCTGTTCTGTAGAAACAAATTTTGGAGATGATTTGGAAGCTAAACCTTTTGTATATGATTTTTCAAAACATTTAGTTCCCAAATTTTATTGAACGAATTTTTCTTTGATTAATTTTGTTTTGTTTGGATTTACTTTTTATCAGTTAAAATAATCGATAATGACTTTTTTGGAATTTTCTACAGCTTATTTATTTAGATAAAATTATTTTTTCAATAATTCTTAAAAAGGAAAAAACAAATGAATTTTTAATTAATTCAAAAAATTAAGATCAAAATAAGACAAAAAATTTTAAGGTTAATAAATGTTAACAAGTAAAAAATCAAAACATAAAATCATTGAGGACTTCCACGCATAAAATAACACTTACCTAATCTTTATAACTTAAAAAAGAGTGAAAATGAAACAGAAATTGGATAAAAAATGAAAGATGACTTAGCAGAAAAAATAAAAATTTAAATAAAAAAGAAATTTTGGTGATAGTTTGGGTTATTCCACCCCCTTTTTTCTGTTCCATGACCATTTTCAGCTTTCTTGCTTGATCTATAATTCACAAATCATTTGAAAGAGCGATTCTGAACAAAATTATGAGCAGAATCCTCTCTGGAAAAGATTTTTGGGCCGTTCTAAGCAATTAAAACAGACAGTCTTAACTTCGTTGTATTAGGTCGATTTTGGAAGATTTTTATGCCATTCGACACAGCTCAAAGAGCTCTATAGAAAGATATATGATTTACCATAAAAGAATTTAGGAAAAAAGGGATGAAACTATTACGAAAATTGCTTTTTTTGGGCAAGAGATGAGTCAAGAAAAAAGTTTTAGCAATTTTATTTGCTAAAATTTACCTGTCCTAACTGTTAAAACAATCATTTCATAATTTTTTAAAGCTTACTTTTTGAATAAAATAAATATACAGAAAGAATAAATATACATATGATCAAATCTAACCAAACATTGTATCATTCGACAAAGCTGAAAGATAATAGTCAGGGAAGAAGGTTTTATTCCCATATTTTTTCTTATTTTTTCATTTCCCTAGAAGGAAAAGAGGAGTACTTTTTCGATAGCTAATAGAGGATTATTTTGAAAAAAAATTTGGAAATTCAAGAAAGATATTTGAAATTATTTTGAACTTAACTAAGTAGTTATTTGAAATAAAAAGAGCCAAACTTTTCGCAAAGTCATTTCAGCTCCTGAAAAATGATATTCTAAAATATTTTATACAAAGGGTTTGGGGATAATTTTGTATAAGTTTATAGCGACAAGTTTTTGGCTTTCTCTTTGTTCTATGATAGTACGATTAAATAATCCGGAAATCATTTTTTGGTGACTTGATAGCTTCTGTGTTGATGCCCTCTGAATAACAATTTCATAGATTTTGGAAAATAGAATGATTCACATTCTAAATATTAGACTAAATACAGTATTCTTAAGTATTTTTAAAGATAATGGCGACGAAACTGTCACGGCGTAAAAACGGCAGCGCAAATGTTTTGGCGCTAAAATTTTGATAAAATTTATTTTAATTGATCGTTTATCTGGATTTTCTTAAAAAAGATTTTGTTTATTTCAGAAATTTTTACAAAATGAATGGAGAAGGATTATCAAATTGTGAGGCGGAATTAAAAGTAAATTTTAAAAGAATAATTTTAAAAAAATATAAAAATTTCTTTTTAAGCCAAGTCTAAGCGATTATGTAAAACTTCAAACAAAATATATTGAAGAAAAAGAAAAGAGTTTAAATTTGGAGAAGAAAATTTTTTATCTTGAAAATGGATTAAAGGAGGTTTGTTTGGATATTTAAATTATTTTTTTAAATAATTTTTAGAAAGAAAAACAAACTTTTCAACAAATAATTGATGAAAAAATGAAAGAAGTTGAAAATAAATCTTTGAAAGAAAAGGAGAAAAATGAAAAGGAAATGAATGAGGTTAATTGGATAAATAATTATTTAAATAAAATTTTAGAAATTTCAAAAAATAAAATCCGATAATGAGCAGAAAGATGAAAAAATAAATTTGTTGGAAAAGGTAAAAATATTAATAAATTATTTAAATAGGTGAGGGATGTCTCGAATTGTGAAGGGATGTCTTGAACGGGCCCCACGCTTGAAATCCTGTCTATTTAAAAGAAAAAAAAACTTATTTCTTTTAAAGATTTCCAAATAAAAATATTTTTAACTTACCTATATAATTTTAAGACAAATGATTTATCTAACAAAAAGATTGCTGAATTAACAAATGAATTGGAAAAATTAAAAAATATTAAATCTTTGGTTAGTTTAATTCGTGTCCGGACAATGCGTCAGTGGACAATCGGTCAGTATTGATATAAAGTGATTAAAATTGATGAGGTAAAGAGATAAAAAATAGTATAAAAAGACTAATGATCGGATACAAATATATTACGAGTATTTAAAAAGGGGTTTTGGGGTTTAAAAGAGATATAGAGGGATTTGTTGCGATTATGTCCGATATCTCGAGTTTGGGAGGATTAACAAAGATATTAAGTTATTGGTTGGATTAAGCTGGAGATCAGACGATTTGTAGTGATATTAGTGAATTTTTATTCACTTTTAATCACTTCATATCGATACTGACCGATTGCCCACTGACGCATTTTCCAATGACGCATTGTCCGGGAGCCGTTTAATTTAAATAATTTTTTGTTTTTTAAGAATTTTATTAAAATTAGCAATAAATGGAAAGAAATTGATACTGATATGTACAAATGTTGCGACAATAAATGTATAAATACAAACAAACCAATTGGTGAATGTATTAACGGGAATGGATGTGTTAATTTAATTAATGAAGAGAATAATATTAAATATGTTAAATGTGGAGAAGGAAAAGGTAAATCATTTAGTGACAATAATTATTAAATATTTTAGGTGTAAATGATATTTCTGTAATTTTTGCTGAAAATTCATTCAAAAAACCGCAAAACAGCATTAATTATTCTTTGTTTTATTTTGAAATTAAATGTACTACTAGAATTGGAGGAAAATTAAATAATGACACAGAAATGATTATTGGTCTTGAATTGGAAACTGCTAATAAAGGATATATTAGATTTGAAGCATCTTTTGCTTCAATTTTTAATGAAAATGAGAAAAAATTTAAAGTTCCAAATTTTACTTGGAAAAATAACGATGTTTTTGGTTGCGGATTAGTTTATCCGCCTGAGGGTGTTCCCTATATTTTCTTTACTCAAAATGGAAAACAAATTGGTAAAGATTGAAATTAAAATTATTTTAAATATTTTTTTAAAGGTAAAGCTGTATTACTTAAGGACAATTGTGACTCATTCAAACCATATGTTGCACTTATATGTTGTTCTGTACAGGCAAATTTTGGAGGAGATTTGGAGAGTGAACCTTTTATTTATGATATTTCAAAACATTTAGCTACCAAATATTATTGAATGGTTTACATTTTTGATTTTTTTATTAATCTTTTATCAGTTAAAAAAATTTATTTTGTTAACGAATTTTACAATTTTTGAATAAAATTATTTTTTAAAGATTTTTCAAAAATAATTATTATTTTTACAATATTTTGATTGATCATTTATCTGAATTTTTAAAATAAAACTTTGTTTATTTCAGAAATTTTACAAAATGAATGGAGAAGGATTGTCAAATTGTGAGGCGGAATTAAAAGTAAATTTTGAAAGATAATTTTAAAATAAATTAAAATTTCTTTTTTAAGCCAAGTCTAAGCGATTATTTAAAACTTCAAACAAAATATATTGAGGAAAAAGAGAAAAGTTTAAATTTGGAAAAGAAAATTTTTTATCTTGAAAATGGATTGAAGGAGGTTTGTTTGGATATTTAAATTATTTTTTAAAATAATTTTTAGAAAGAAAAACAAAATTTTCAACAATTAATTAATGAAAAAATGAAAGAAATGAATGAGGTTATTTTGGATATTTTTAATTATTTAAATTAAATTTTAGAAAATTCAAAAAATAAAATCTGAGAATAACCAAAAAGACGAGAAGATAAATTCGTTAGAAAAGGTAAATAAAAATATTTTCTAATTTACATATCATTTAAGGCAAATGATTTATTTAACAAAAAGATTGCTGATTTAACAAATGAATTGGGAAAATTAAAAAATATTCAATCTTTGGTTAGTTTAATTATTTTTTAATAATTTTTTGTTTTTTAAGAGTTTTGTTAAAATTGAGAATAAATGGAAAGAAATTGATTTTACTTATAATGGTAATTTTAAATGTTGTGAAAATGAATGTATAAATACAAACAATCCAATTGGCAATTGTTGTAAGGGGAATGGATTTGTTAATTTAATTAATGAAGAGAATATAAAATATATTAAATGTTGGGAAGGGAAAGGTAAATAAATTATATTTAGAGATCGGAATTTTGTTT
Organism: Meloidogyne enterolobii; assembly: GCA_963681835.1. NCBI lineage: Eukaryota > Metazoa > Nematoda > Chromadorea > Rhabditida > Meloidogynidae > Meloidogyne > Meloidogyne enterolobii. The sequence goes on from CAVMJV010000332.1 coordinate 4,546, forward strand.
CGTACTGTAATACCGATAAATACCGTTTAGACTTTTTTGAGGTGTCCGGATCTCGACTTTGAGTAGAGATATGAGCCTAATTTTTTGTTACATGTTGATGGACTATACATGTTTGAGGGACTGGGCCATTAGGGCGCGGGGCCATTAGGGCGCGAGCTTATAAAACTGAGTTGCTTATCAAAAAAGATTAAATTTTGCAATAATAACTCGGTACTTTATGGATATGTCACCCCCCACCCTATTTTGAGTCTCAGTTTTCCTTAAACGTAGAAAATGGTTAGAGATTATTTTCTTCTCCATGTCAATCATTTTTTTTCTTCAAGCAAAACAAGTGAAATGTGGTAAATGTAGAAACGAAATGAGTGAAATGTAAGTACAAAATATGGGAAAAGACAAAATAAAAAAGCAAAATACTTGAAGAAGAAAAAATGATTGACATGGAGAAGAAAATAATCTCTGACCATTTTCTACGTTTAAGGAAAATCTGAGACTCAAAATAGGAGGGGGGTGACATATCCATAAAGTACCAATAACTCTCATGCCTTTATCTAAGTTATTCAAAAATTTCAGAATTTTTGATCAAGAATTTCGGAAATTGTGGCCAAAAATGTTAATTTTCTGAAAAAACCCTAATTTTTCGCGGTCTATCGACTATAACTTCAGAAATATTCGATGAAAATTTCTGAAATTTCTGGAGGAGGTAGTCTAGGATGTTAAAGAAATTTGAGAAAATTTTCATAAATTTCGGTTTCGCCTAAGTGTAGTTTCTAGTGCTAGCGCCCTAATGGCCCCGCGCCCTTATGACCCCATCCCATGTTTGATGGAATTTTCGTAAAAGATCGTTTTTACCTCTTCTTTAATCAGAGATATGACCGATAAAATTTTGAGTCATTACTTTTGCGCCAGCTAAAATTGAGTTGGACTCATTTAATATTTTTTAACTTCCACGCTTAAAATTAATTTTAGCCAAATCTTATATATATTTCCCTTGGGGAATATTTTTATCCATTATTAGTTTAATTTGGACCATTTCCTAAAAAGTTATAAATACTAAATTCCTTAGCGCAACCCTTGAGTTATTACTTTTGCACCCCACTGTATGTAGTCATCAACATAAAAATACGGACAAGAGTAAGTGAGCTGAAAATTACCTATTTTCTGTCGGTATCACGACTTTTGCGCCGAGAACATTTGCGCCGCGACTTATGCGCCGCGACTTTTGCGCCGGGCGACATTTGCGCCGCGAATCTTGCGCCGCGACTTTTGCGCCGGGCGACTTATGCGCCGCGACATTTGCGCCGCCATTGTTTTAAAAATCCGGATCCGAAAAATGCCGGATATGCGAAATTTTCAGTTCGGATATCGGATCCGGATATCCGAAGATTTCCAACTATCCGACACCCCTACTAAAGTAAGGTCCGGCTGTAGTTATTCATATATTTTTAATGATAATGGCGGCGCAAAAGTCGCCCGGCGCAAAAGTCGCGGCGCAAAGGTTCCCCGGCGCAAAAGTCACTCGGCGCATATGTCGCGGCGCAAGAGTCGCGGCGCAAGAGTCGCGGCGCAAATGTTCACGGCGCAAAAGTCACGGAACCTTTTCTGTCAGTTAAAAATTAATTTTAGGAAAATTTTGCTTTATTATAGATACTTCTTTTTAATTCTCTAAATAAGTTTAAAACTGGCCGGATTAAATTAACAAATTAAATATTTTTTTAATAAAAATATTTTTTAGGTGTAAATAAGGATTCTTTAATTATTACTGAGAATTCTTTCAAAAAACCACAAAATTGCACCAATTATTCTTTATTTTATTTTGAAATTAAATGCAAAATTGAAGGAAAATTTAGTGATAATGGAATGTATATTGGGCTTAAAATGGATAGTGCTGATCATAAATATATTAGATTTGGTGCAAATATTGCTTCAATTATTAATAAAGATGATAAAAAATTTAAAGTTCCATTTTTTGCTTGGAAAGATAACGATGTTTTTGGTTGCGGATTAGTTTATCCGCCTGTTGGTGTTCCCTATGTTTTCTTTACTCAAAATGGGAAACAAATTGGTAAAGAATTAATATTTTAAATATAATTTTAAAAAAATTTTTTTTTAAAGGTAAAGCTGTTATGTTAAAGGACAATAATGGATCACTCAAGCCATATATTTTATTGAATTGTTGTTTTGTGGAAACAAATTTTGGAAATAATTTGGAGAATAAACCTTTTATTTATGATTTTTCAAAACATTTAGTTCCCAAATTTTATTGAAAGATTTTATTCGATTTTTTTATTAATCTTTTATCAGTTAAAACAATTTATTTATATTTTTGAATTTTACAATTTTTGAATAAAATTATTTTTTAAGATTTTTCAAAAAAATTTTTTTAATAGAAAGGGCAAAAAAAGGAATTTTACAAAAACTAAGTGAATTAGAACATTTAAAACTATACAAATATTCTACTGTTGTATGTCCACAATCTTTCATTATTCTGGACATTCCCATAATTTTTAAAAGCCTCATTTAAATAAAAAAGGAAAGAAACGGAAATTGAATAAGAAATTAAATAAAAATGAGTGTTAGAAGGAAAAATAAAAATTTAAATAAAAAGGAAATTTGGGTTTTTTGGACAAAAAATAATTCAGAAAAAAGTTTGAATAAAAGAAAAAATAAAAATATTTTTAGTAATATGTATATTTGTATAGAACAGCTGAAAAGTATATATTGAAGGAGGAAATGAATGACCCTAACAAACAGAGCTGTTTCGAAACAAAAAAATCTTCGAAAATCGGAAATCGAAAATCGAAAGAAATCCAAAAATATCGAAATCGAAAATCGAAAATATTTTTCAAAATCTTCGAAATCGAAAATCGAAAGAAAAATAACCTCGAAAATCGAAAATCGAAAAACGAAAATCGAAAAAAAAAAATTTTTAATAAAAAATTGGAAGATAAATTTTTGTTGTGTTTGGTTATGTTACTTTGTTATGTTACTTTTGCTTGAACTTTAAGGAATTGGGGAAAACTAATAACTAGAATCGGAGATTTAGGGAAAACACGGATATCCAAAAAATCCGAATCCGGATCTTCGGCACCAACCCCGACCTATTAAATCTTGGCTCCGGACCCGGTGCTTTTCTAAGCTGCTTCATGTTGTCTCAAGACTCCGGGTGGAAAGATAAAGATTAATATTTCATCATGAGATCTGTGAGGATTAAGAGGGATAATGGAGGCTTTGAGTACTATCCCCTGATATAGTAAAGCAGAGCTAGGCCGCTTTACTCATAAGGTGGCGCGGTACCTGGCATAGGGTCCAAGCATGGAGGGTGGTTAAAATTAATTTTTAAAATTAATTTAAAATTAAAATTTAAAATTAATTTAAAATTAAAATTTAAGTTAATTCTTCAATATACCGGAGCCGAAGCATAATATTGTTAAGAGATCATGGGTTCCTCCATTCTGCGCCGCAGGCGAAAATTTTGATAATTTTGGAGGATCCTTAAGCCAAAAGTCTTCCTTTTTCTGCGCCGCAGGCGAAAATTTTAAAATTTTGGAGGATCCTTAACGCAAAATTCTTTACAAATTAAAAATTTTTTAAATTTATAATGGCCGACAGGTCAGAATTCTCCGCTTTTGGCGCCAAAAATTCAAATTTTTTCAAAAATTCGGAAATCGAAAATCGAAAATATCTCAAAATTTCGAAAATCGGAAATCGAAAATCGAAAGGAAAAAAACCTCGAAAATCGAAAAACGAAAATCGAAAATCGAAATTTCGAAACAGCTCTGCTAACAAAGTGGACAGAAAAAAATTGTTGAGGGAAAAGCTAAGGGAAATAAGCTAAAAATAAACAAATAAGTATACTCCCTATGGGAATCAATTCTTTGCGGTGAAAGGCTAATATTGTGAGGGAAAAAATAACAACAGCTGGTTTATTTATGTAAATGTATATAAGTACATATTATTAGTTAATTTAAATATTAAATTAATTGGAAAGAGCATAAAAAGAGTAGGGATTGAAGATCAAAATTGTGATACAAGACTCAAGATATCTTAAAAAACTTAGATCTCGACAACCGAGATTATTTGAGACCTTGTCTCAGTACGATCTCTAAAAAAGGAGTTTTAATTGTTTAAACATTAAATTTATTTTATAAGAAAAGAAATGTGAAATAAAACAAAAATGAAAAGGATTAAAAATTGGACATCTTAAAATATTCTGGGCCAAACTTTAATATACCTATTTTTAATTTATAAGGGACATACATATATATTTATTAAAATTAAAAAAGGAGACTAAAAAGTACAAATTAAAAATATAATGAAAATCCAATTAAAAAGAATATTTTTTATAATAAAAAAGTTGAGAGGATTTCTCAGAAAAATAGCAGTTAAGCATATTACTTTGAATTGATTGGACTGTTGGGAAGGTAAAAATAAGAGAGTGGGGAAGGAGCGGCACTTAAAAATGAGGAAAGGACCGGAAACTGGTCAGGAATAAAAATAAATGTCTGAGAAGAAATTAAAAAAAAGTAATAATAAATATAGTCAAAATCTCTCTAAAATATATCAACTTCGGGATCGGATTTAGTTTTTGTATAAAAAGTAATGTGTGGGACGCCAAGCTTTAACAAATAGGTAAGTTAAAAATAAAAGTTGGAATTTTAAAAAATTAACTTACGCGAATGGTCCCGGTGGTTAAGTTGGTAAATTGAGTATTTTTGAAGGGTGAAAATAAAATACCTATTTAAAGATGCTCAATTTATTTTTAAAACTTGATTTTTCATCAATCTAGTTATAAAATTAATCTTTTTTGTAAATATGTAATATTTTTATCTTTATTAATTTACTGTTTTGGGTTAACATTTAGAATTGAACAGTTTTGCGTCATAAAAGCCATATATAAACGTGATATAAACAGTTAAAAATAATAAAATGGAAAATTTATGACGTTATTGATAGGGAAAAAAGATAAAATTTTAACTAAAATTGATAAAAAATGTTATAAATAAGTCATTAAGATTTTCTAAAAAATTATTTTCTTAATTTTATAATTAATAAATTCTTTTTTTGGTTTAATAAAAATTAAAATTCCCCCCCCCCCTCCTCTGGTTAGTTAAAAGTAGGGTTCAATATTACTGGGCAAGGACTGAGCTTATGAAGACCGAGGGTTGCAGGGAATTCGAACCGCAGGGACGGGGAACGGGGGCTCTGGGGAGAGACCTCCCCCCGTCCCCGGTGAATTCCCTTCCCCGGGGACGGGAAGTTAAAATACCCTAGTTAAAAGTACTTCTGATTTTATGAAATAACTTCAATGTCCCCCTTATTTTGCAGGTTTTTAAGGTAGTATTTAATCATATGAGTGTTCAGATATTTTTAATATTTTAAATAAAAAAATAATTTATTCAAATGCGCGTTTTTTAATAATAACAAAAAATAAAGTGTGTATGTGTGTATTTATTTATTTGATTTACAGCATGTTTTTATTTTTGAAAAAAAAAATTCTCGTTAAATAAATTGTTTCATTCGGGTCACTCCTTTTAATGCATTAACTGACAGCCACGCAAACTGTCAGTATATTTTAGAGAGAAAATTATTTTCCTTTCCACCAATTTTTCAATCCAAAGCCACTCTCCCTCAAACAATTTTCGATCGTCTTTTGCATGAAGGACGAAATAATGTTTTGATGGATGGAAGAATTTTTGGTTAAAGAAGGGAAGAATTATTCCCTCTGCGCATTTTTATAACACACAAAATGCACATTGAAAGCTATTTTCCCCAAATTCTCAATCCAAATGCTTTTGCTTTATGTCGATTAAATAATTGCTCACGCCACGTAAATTTACAACAATAAACAATAAATATTTGTAAATAAATCAAATACTTATATTCAAAAACTTTCTCCTTATTAATTTTATTTTAAAACATTAAAGCAATTCGCAGAAAAGAACAATTCATAGAAATGAAAGTAAAAGGATTTTCCAAATAGGAATTATTAATTATTTTTCGTAGTGGAAGTCAAGTCAAATCCTAACATTAACCTTAAAGGATTACTCATTCGGAATATCCTGTTTTAGTTTATTGAGTTACAATCAAGCAGAAAGGGTTTAAGGGGTCATTATTTATTACTTTATGCCTTAATGGCCCATGTTCCCTTATACATATTTCAGTGAATTGTCTTTCGGTGAGTTTTTCTGGTTTACAAGGTTTTTTGTAATAATAAACTTTCTTTTTTATTGTTAATAGTTTTGTGATAAAATCAGTAAAAGATTAAAGTAACAGAATGCGCTTCTTTTTCTCTTCATTTATTCTCCTTTATTTTCTTTTTTATTTTGTAATTGCCAAAGTAGAAGAAAAAAGGCCAATAAAAGAAAAACAAAGTAATTCTGTTAATGAAGATGAAAATCAAAAAATTGAAGAAAAAGAAGTTGATTTATCTAATGGTTATTACCTAAATATGCTTGGAAAAATTTAAAGAAATTTTTTTAAAGGATTCGGAACAGACATTGATTGGGTACAGTGGAACGAAGCTGTTTCTATAGCTTTGGATTTGAATAAACCTATATTTTTGCTTATACACAAAACTTGGTGTGGCGCTTGCCAAGGTATGATGGACAATTAAACAAATTTTAGGGTGAACTCCGTAATGGCGCTTGTTTTTTTTCTTCAAAAAGAAAAATATAAAAGAATAAGAGAATTTAGTGGATCCCAACGGGAAAAGCATCGTTTTGGTTCCCCATCCCTCTATTGTACCTCAACTCCTTCCAGCGATGGAGTACGATTAACACTCTCTAGAAGATACACAGTTAGACTTGTTAGATTGTCTTTGGATCACTAATAATGCGAGTTTCATTGGCTCTACTCCAGTTTATGCGTCCAATCGACTTTTATGCGTCCAATGAAAGTTTATGCGTCCAATAAAAAGAAAATTGAATTTTTCTTGGTATTGCACAGTTGGAATATGGTTCTACAACATTTCTTCATGTTTGAGACCTACGCCCACTGGGTCTGTGACCATTCCTTACCCTATCACTCGAAATTTTTTAAAGTTACAGCCAATTTTTTAAAATTTCAGAAAACGATTATAACTTTCAGAAATTTCGACGGGTCGGTTAATGACGGTCCGAGACCCAGTGGACGTAGGTCCCGCACATGAAGAAATGGTTTGGAGTTATACCCCAACTTTGCAATACCAAGAAAAATCCAATTTTCTTTTTATTGGACGCATAAACTTTCATTGGACGCATAAAAGTCGATAGGACGCATAAACTGGAGTAGAGCCGTTTCATTTTCCCCATGTTATTTGTAATATACTCATGCAGGGGGGGGGGGGGGGGGGGAGGACTTAACCTATTTTTTAAAGTATGGACTTTATTAAAATATTTTTTTAAATTTAGCATTGAAAAAAAGTTTTGCCAGTTCAAATAAACGAGATGAATTAGTAGAATTAAGCAAACAATTTGTAATGGTTAATGTAGAAGATGATGATGAACCAGAAGAGGAAGAATATGCCCCAGATGGCCGTTATATTCCTCGATTATTTATTTTGAGTAGGTGAGGGAGGGGAAGGAAGAAAATTAAAATTTAATTTTAAAAACTTTTTAAAGATAAAGAAGGACATCCACTAACTGTGGATAATGCTAAAAATTATCCAAACAACAAACAATATTTCCCACAAGTTCCAGATGTTATAATTGCAATGAAACTTGGACTTAAAAAGTTCGAAGGGTCAGAAGAAAGGGAAGAGGTTGTTGAGGAAGAAAAGAAAGTGAAGAAAGATGAAAAAGTGAAGGAAAAGGAATTAAAGGTATTCGACAGTTAAAGACTTGAATTAAGCTATCCCACACGTTTTCAGAAAATTTTTCAATAGGGGTTGGAAAAAATAAACTAAAAAATAAAATAGCATAGGGGAAATACATAGAGGAATTATTAAATTTAAAAAATTAAGGAAAAAGCTAAAAAAGAAAACAAAAAACCAGCAAGCGGCGGCTGTCCACACGCAGCTGGCAAAGCTGCCAAAAAAGCGGAGGAAGAAGCAAAAAAGAATAAAGTGGTCAAGGATAAAAACGTTGAAACAAAAAAAGAAGCTGATAAAAAAGTAAAGGAAAAAGTGAAGGATGGAGCTACTAAAGAAAAAGAAGGGGCCAAAAAAGAAAAACAAAAGACTGCCGAAAAAACAAAGAAAAGTAAGGAGGACAAAGAAAAGCCTAAAAAGACTGAGAAAAAGAAGAAAGAAAAGGAAGAACTTTAAGATAAAAAAAATTCTTTCAAGTTTTATAAATTATACAATCAAACCTCTCTCATAAATACCACTTTTTGGGGATGAATTTAGCCGACGTATGAAAGTGACGAGCAGAGGTGGATCAGAATTCCGACGTTTTTTCGTTCCAATTTCCGAAAAAATTTTAATTTCCGATTTCCGACTTTTGAGCCAGTTCCGATTTCCGACACCTCGGACTGTTCCGACCCACCTCTGGTGACGAGGGGATTCCATATGAGAGAGGTTTGACTGTAATTTTTAAAAATAAAGAGCTCCAATTTGAATTGGTGCTCTCCCTAAATATTTTAGGTTTTAAACAGGTTCGGGTAAATAATTGTAATTCCCCTTTTCATTAAAAATACTTAAAAAGCGAGAGATTTTTATTTGCTTGAAAATCATTTTAAAAATTATTTTGTGTTATCATTATTTTGTCATTTGGGAAAATAATAAAATATAATTATAATATTATTAAAATCATTATCGCAATCACTTATAGGAATGTAAATTTAATTAATATATATTTTTGTCTATTACATCGATAATTTGAGGAGGAAAAGATATTTTGCAAATTAAAAACAATATTATATTTTTAAATAACTTCTGTAAGAAGGTCACACAATGTAGAAGCAACACCTTCTCTGCTACTTCGTATTGTAAGTCGATACATCTAGTTTTTTGTAAATTTTTTTAAATTTAAATTCTAGGGGTTTTTAGAGGTATCTAAGGCAAAAAGAATTTTGAAATGTGCCCGAAGATCGAAGATATTAAAGATTGTCCGTGGATTAAAACTCAAAATCCTTGATATCCTCTTTAAAACTTTCAAATCCATCGATATCCCCTTTAATTCCTCCTATTTCCTCTTTTCCTCCTTTAAATCCACCGATTAGACTTGTAAAGAAATAAAAAGTAAAAATTGTGTCGATCAAAAAGTTGTAGGTCTTCAGGGTAAATAGGTCTTAAGGGTGTAAGTCTAGAAGGTGTAGATCGTCAGGGGTGGACTTCGAATAGGTCCCAAATGTTCCGAAAAATTGATTAAAAAATCAACCATCCTGATCCACCAAATTCAATCTAATTTTAATTTTAAATCTGCCTCACCCTTGTTTGTTTATTAGGCTCCAATCTAATCAAAGTCCCAATCTGAGCAGCTTGTGTGTGAATTATGCCAGCACAAACAAAATTATCAGGATTTGGGTCAATTCCTGGAAGAACACGAGCTCCCAAATTTGAAAGCTAAAAATGATTTCTTATCAAAAACACTTTTATAAAACCCACTTGTTGTGAAACATCCTCTGATTCCATTGAAGATTTTGCAGCAAAAATTTTTTGACATTCTTGAATTGGCCTAAAATATCGTTTAAAATTAATTTTTAATTTAATTTTTACAAATTTAGTTGTTTCCAACGATTAAAGAATTGTTCTGAATTCATATCTGTTGGCTCAAAAAATTTATTAATAAAAATTGGGATGTAGAGATTTTGAGAAAATTGTTGTTGAAGATTGTCTTTTGCCCTAAAAAATATTTTCTTAATAATAAAAGTACCCAAAAAAGACAAACGTGTAAGTAAACGAGATTTTAATTACTGGCGATTGCGAAAAGGAATTTAAACAAACAACATTGACTAATTGTTGGATTTGAGTGCCAGCATCAATTTCTGAGTCGATTTGCTTTGCCTATTGAAAAAATATTAAAAAATAAAAAATATATTAAAAAGAAACCTGACAAACTAATTGGCCAGCTAATTGGCCAGGACAAGTAATTGCTGTAATAAATTGTGTAAATTTTGCACTAGTTTTATTTCCATAAAACATTCCCAATCTAGCTAAATTTGAACGAGCTTCTAATTTACAACCAATTTGGACTATTTCATCTTCATAAAGTATTCCAGTTTGTCTCACTATAAACCTGAAAAAAATAGAATTAAGTGCCGTTGGAAAATTAAAAAGTTTTAAAGCAACGCAATAGCGAAGAAGCTTTCTTTAGCTCAAACGAAAATGATTGTCCCCGCTTCCTCTATAAATTTCTCACAAGTCAGGAGATTTAAAAAAATATATCAATTCCGTTAAATTTCCCCAAAATAAAATCTATACTTTAAATAATCGCTTTTGTTGAAAATCGGTTCATCGCTAGTAAATCCATTTGATGTATTCAAATTCCCAAAAATATCTGACAATTGATTGATTGCAGAAGATCCATTAGTTAATTGTTGAACATCACCACTAAGATCAAGAAGCTTGCTTGAATCAGATGCAGAAGGGGACGTTCCCTAGAAAACAGAATTTTATTTAAAAATATTTACAAATAATTATTACAGGTTTAGGTGCATTTGTGGTTGAAGACATTATTGCAGAAGGGCGGTGTTTCGGTTCTGTTTGGGAACTGTCCAAATCCTCTGCTTGTGGTTGCGACTTCTTCAATTTTGCAAGCAAACTGCTTTCCTTTTCTGGGAATAACGGCATCTCCTCAAGAATCTAAACAAAAAATAATTAGGATAACTGAAATTCAAAAACCGTTGCAAGAACATCAGGCGATGCAACTTTACTCAATTGCAAATATTCAACAGCTCTTTGTTGCAATTCAGCATCAGGATTTCTCAAATTAGTATCAGAACGTAAAATCTCTTGTATATGAGTTTTTATTTCAGGAAACAAGTTACAAAATTTAATATAAGTAGTCATTAATAAACATCTTGTAGCAATACTGCACAAATGAAAACGGCTATGTAAAGTTTCGAATTGAATCATTGGACTAGAAAATGAACAAAATTATTTTTTATATTAAAAATTGGCAGAAAACCTCGAACGAGGATCTCCCGCAATTAAATTGCCAAATTCCCCAAGAATATAACCGCCTACTTTAACCATATTTTCATGACAAGTAGCCTGTTGCAAAGCCTAAAAATAAACAAAATTAAATGAAATATGGAATTTTCTTTTATTTTTAACCCTAAAAAATGACCCACAAAAATATCTTTATTTTACCTCAAAAACTGTTTTAGCAGCATATCCTTGAACATCCTCTCGATTAACAACAATCTAACAATAAATTAATTTAAGAAAAAAAAACTTCAAAATAACCTGAATAACTCTACACCAAACTTCTTCAGAAACATAATCCCCAGCAATTCGTATCAATTTCAAAATTACGTCAACATACCAAGTATAATCTGTTGCATATTTCTCTGCAAGTATAGCCACTTTAAGTACCATTTCCTCTCTGATAGAGTAATCAGCCGTTTCCAAATAAGTAAGCATTTCAGCAACAATATTTTCAGCATTAGACCGATCACACATTGCATAAAGTAAATCCTAAATTTTAAGCAAAATTTAAACAGTAAATAAAAAAGATACTCACTACAGCCCGTTGTCGAACGCTAACATCCCTTTCACTCTTTAAAGAATTTATAATTGTCTCTTGATGTTTTTTGACGGCATCGTGTGAAAATTCAGAGGTAGCCAAAAGACACATAGACTCAAGTGCCAAATATCTTTAAAATAAAAATTTGAACATTTTAAAATTTTCAAACCTCAAATTAGTTTCACGATGAGAAAGGAAAGTTCCCAATTGATTACAAGCTCTAACTAAAAGATTTGGTTCGCTGTCGTGATGAATAATTAATGCTATCGCTTCAAACAAAACAGCATTCTTAGCATTCGCGTGTTGAACTTTCTTTGACTTTGGGGCATCCTGTGCTCTGTTAAGGATACCTTCGAGACATTCAAGAAGACGAGCACGATTGCCTGGATCTTCTAAAAATAAAAAATTTTTTGAATGAAAAATTAATTTAAAAACCTGGTGGAGGATAATTTTGAAGTAATCTGAGTAATTTAACACAAAGCCAAGGAGCAGGAACAAAATAGTAAGTATAGTCTTAAATTTTAAATATTTATATTAGTGAAATTTTTTAAAGTTCAAACCTTGTAGATCGGTATAAGTAGAAGTAACAATCTAAAAAATACCCAAAATTAGTAAATTATAATTCAACAACCCTGCTAAGTCTCGAAATTGCCAAAGAAACACAGCCTTTATATTCATCAGGACTTTTCTTTGAGAGAACCTCAATTAAGGAAGCCGCTGAAGTTACCACACCCTTTACATAAAAATTAATGTTAAAATATCTAAAATAAAGACTAACCAAATGTGAATCATTAAGTAGTTGCACAATTCGAACAGAATATTCACTATGTGGAATAATATCAATTGGAATTCTCAATAATTTTAAAAGACAAAGTGCAGCACTTTGTTTAACAAAATCAACAGTATCACTAAAAAAATATGGAAAAATAAAAAGATTTTCCTTCTAAAATTACCCAGAAGTTAAAAGTTTTGGCAAATCATGAGCAAAAGCTTCACACATATCTTTGGAACCAATATTGGCAATACATTGAAGGGCAAGATTAACATGTACTGGATTTCGCGATTGGAGATCATTTTTAATTGATTGGATTATTAACTTCATTAAATCAGAATTTAAGTTAATTAGAACAGAAATGAACAAATATCCCTTAATTTTTAAATATTTTTTTTAATTTTAAAAAATATTTACAATCTGTTTCTCCGTATATTTATTAGAAGAAAGCAAATTAACAGCCTCCATATGGCCAAAATCAATGTCATGACCAAGCAGAAAAATAAAAAGTAATTTGCAAACATATTTCTTTTTTTGATAGCCATCAAGTGTTTTGTCACCTTTGAAAAAATAAAATTTTTCCTTATTTTGATTTAAAATAAAACCTTTAAATTTAGAACGTATATTCGCCAACTCTTTATTTATCCGTCTCAATTCAGCCTCTTTACTTTTACAATTTCTTATATCGCTTATAAATACGGCTAGACCACGCATTCCATCACCTATAAAATTTTAAAAAACGGATGAATTGGAAATTTAAAAAATTCGTAAAATTAAAGTTTAGATAAAACATAAACCGAAATTGAGTTAAAAGTCAGATTTAGGTTTGAAAAACCTCCGACAATAAATCATTTACTTTGTCTTAAGTACAAAATTATAATAACAAAAATACCTTTTACTGCCGGCATTATGAGCAATCAACTATTGAATTATCCTAACATAAAACAAATTAGTAAAAGCTTATAAAAATGAAAAATATTTTTGTTTCCGAATAAACAGGAATAAAATTGAAAAAATAAATTTGATTGATTTGTAAATAAAAATAAAACAAAAATTTTAAAATTTAATTATCCAGCAAATTTTTCAAGCAAATATTGCTTCTTCCTTTCAACAATCATTTCCTCAATTTCAGCTTGTGACGGAACCATAACATGTTTAATAACCATTTCACGTCCATCTTCTCCCATAACGACAGATTCTTTTATTGGTACAGGTTCTTCATCATCAGAATCCTTAAAAAAATTTTTAAAAACATTTAAATTTTAAAATCTCAAACCGCTTGAACTTTGTAAATGTCTTCATCAAAATCTTTTTCTCTGTTCATTTCAGGTCCTCTTTTTGCCCATTCCTAAATAAATTTTAAATAATGATTTTTAAATAATTTTATAGAAATTGTTTTCATTTAATTTTCTGCCAATAATTATTTAATTTTTATTCAGATTCCCTTAAAATGATTTTTAATCTCCTGACCTTTCAGTTCCTCTTTCCCAACTACTTAATTCCTTTGCCCTGAGCGTCTTCCTCTACATCAAAATCAAATATAAATAACAGAAATGTAGAAATACTTTTCATTCATCTTCTTATTTGAAAAAAAATTCTCTTAATAAATGGAAGAACTACAAAATTTTAATTTTACTCACTTATATGAAAAACTAAAAATGAGTGACAACGATTTCGATGCATGGCTAGAAGAACTGGGACTTCTTCACGCAAAGAAAACATGTAAACAGTGCGGGGGTAGAACAACACTTAAAGTCGAAAATCGTCATTGTAGATATACAGCTTGGCGCTGCACAACTAAAAATTGTCGAGTATCTTCGGGTTATTTGTGTGGGACATTCTTCGAGCGGAGACATTTAACAACAAAACAAGTATTTGAACTAGCTTATTATTGGGCTCAACAGTTTGGGACAATTAAAGAAATTGGATTTCAAACTAAAATTAGTCAGTCTGCAATAATTGGAATGTTTGACAAATTTCGGGATGTTTGTGTAAAATATTTAGAAGAAAATCCAATTAAAATTGAAGAAGGTTAAATAATTTAAATAGAAAAAATATAAACTAATCAAAATATTTAGGTATTATTGATAGAAAACCAGACAACAGACGAAGGGATAATTACAAATATCAACAAGAACTTATTTGGCGGACTCAATTTGGTGATATTCGTAATGTTTTCTATTATTTGTGGAAACAAATTTCAATATTTTATCCTTGTGAACGAAACGAATAAATTTAAAAATTTTTTTTTGATGGGTAAAAGAGAAGACGCTAAAGCGAAAATACTGACATCTGTGGATTTTTTGTTAAATTATTTTTATTTTTTTTAAATTAAAAAAATTTTAAATAAAATTACCGCATTTATCCTCGCAATTGACAATTTTTCTTCAGCTTTTTCCAGTGGAATTAACAATCCATCGTCATCATCCATATATCCATAATAATCTGCATCAACATTTCGCATAAGTTCTGTTCTAGTTTTCTTCGAAGTAGTTTCTGTAGCTTTCTGAAAAAGTTCACGGACGCCAGGGAGATCCTTTGCAGCTCCAAAATATTTATATCCCTTGTTGCTGGCGACTTCCCTTCCATCACGATCAACTTCTCTTGGTGCTATTCTCCTATAAAATAGTTTTTGGGACTTCTTTTAGATTTTGTCACTTTTTATAAGTTTCCCTCCATTCCCCAAATACTTTTGCTTTTTTAGCTAAATTAATTCCTATGGCCATTTGTTTGCCTTATTAAAAAAATAAGAAGTGGAGGATATCCCAATTTGATTTAAATAAAATTTGCAAACCTGTGATCAACACCGCCCAATTCTTTTATTCGAGCCTCCCAAAGACCTTTGAGCCTAAGCAATTTATTAATCTCGTCGTTTAGATCACGTATCTTAAATTCACCAAGACCAGGATTCTATAAAATTTAATTCTGATAGATTATTAAAATTAAATAAAAACCTGTATTTGAGTAATTTTCTTCGAAATATCATTAATAATCTCTCGTCTGAAACGCTCTGCATCAGGCAATTTCTTACATTCCCGCACATCATTCGGTCTTTTAGCGACAGGCCCCTTTTCTTCTTGTTCTTTCATACGCCGCCATCTGGCCAAAGCTGTCATTGCCTTTTCCGCATTACGAGCCTTTATTTATTAAAATTAAGTACCTAACCGTTCAAAACCAAACAAACCATATTATTTGATCCTGTTCAAGTTGACAAAAAAACAAAGATTTGGTCAAATTATTTGGAATGTAAATCAGCAGTTGGGGTCGGTTGAGTATCGCCAGTGACTCCCGTGAGTTGAGTATAAGCCAGTTAATTCAAATCAATTTAGATCCAGAAACTGTTTGTTCTCTTAAATTATTTAAGTGTGAATATTTATTACGCTACAGACTTAGGAAATTGAGACTGCGCTCAAGCTTATTAAGAATAACTTTGTTAAGTAACTAAAAGATGAAGCTAGGACATTCCATATAAAAATAAAAGACAGAACTTTAAACTGAACTTCCAAATGTAATGTAGAAAAAATTAATACAAGAAATTCGCGAATTTTTATTCTAAATATTCAATGTCTTACAATGCTTATTGTTAACATATAAATTTTTTCGTCACAGAGGATACAATTTATTATAGGGGGATTAAAATATTTCTTTATTATAAAATTAATATTATAGAATTATATATTCCCTAACATTTTTTCATTAGTTCATACCCATAAACTGATCAATAGAAACCTCTCTAATAATTTCTTATTTATATATTCGCTTTCAATTGCTTCATCCGATTGAGCGCGGAACCTGCCTTAAACCACTCTATCTGACCCTCATTAAGAGTATGTTGAAGTTCAATAACATCTTTGCTTCCATCTTTGTGTTTAAGCACACACTTGACTTTTTTGCCTGGAGCAAGAGTGTTGAGCTCAATAAGAGAAACTCGGTCGTCCGGACGAACTTTGTCATAATCGGCTGGATTCACAAAAGTTAGTGGCAAAAGCCCTTGCTTCTTTAAATTCGTCTCTGAAAAATAAAAAGATTTTTAAATATTCACTCTTAAATTCATACCATGAATTCGAGCAAAGCTTTTTACAATAATTGCCCTTCCACCGAGATGACGAGGTTCGAGTGCGGCATGTTCACGAGAAGAGCCCTCTCCGTAGTTGTCATCACCGAAGGCAACCCATGCCTGGCCTTTTGCTTTGTAGTCTCTTGCAGTTTGACAAACTGGTCCCCATTCGCCAGTTAATTGGTTGCGAACCTTAAATTTTTCGAAATATTTCATGAATATAATTCCCATTATTTCTAAAATAATACCTTGTTCAATTCATCATTCTCCGCATTCTTTGCCGTGAGGAACAAGTTGTTTGAAATATTATCTAAATGTCCACGATATTTTAGCCATGGTCCAGCAGCGCTTATATGATCGGTTGTACACTTTCCCTTGACCTTTAGAAAATTAAATATACAGAAAATTTTTTTAATAAAATCAACCTTAATCAAAATAACCATATCAGTCAGATCTTTTCCATCCCACGCGTCAAATGGACTCAATAACTGAAGTCGATTGCTTTTTGGATCAACCACTACATCGCCAGAAAATTTTGGTTGTTGATACAAGTCGGTGCCCGGATCAAATCCTTTCTCTGGAAGACATTCTCCTTTAGGTTCTTCAAGCTTAAATTTGGTTCCTAAAATATTAAAAGCATTAAGATTTAAAAAATAAATAAAAACCGTCTGGCGCTGTCAAATAGTCACGACGCGGGTCAAAGTCTAAAGTTCCCGCCAAAGTCAAAGCAAGCGTCATTTCTGGCGAGGTTACGAAAGCATGAGTTGCAGGATTTGCATCGTTGCGTCCAGTGAAGTTTCGGTTATAAGAACTAACAATTGTGTTCTTCTCTCCCATCTTAACATCCTTTCTATCCCACTGTCCAATACAAGGTCCACAAGCATTTGCAAGAACAATACCGCCAATGTTTTCAAAATCTTTGATAAAACCGTCACGCTCAATTGTAGCACGAACTTGCTCACTTCCAGGAGTTACAGTAAAAATTGGTTTTAGCTTCATCCCTTTCTTATATGCCTGAATTTTAAAAAATCAATAAAAATCAAGAAGCATCCCATACTTGTCTTGCAATGTTAGCAGACCTAGCCATATCTTCATATGAACTGTTTGTGCAAGAACCAATCAGTCCAACCTTGATGTCCAAAGGCCATTCATTCTCTTTTGCGTGTTGACCAAGTTTATCTATTGGATGGGCCAAATCAGGTGTAAAAGGCCCGTTGACATGAGGGACCAATTCATCCAAATTTATTTCAATTACCTGAAAATAAATTATACGAGTGACAAAGTCGATTTTAAAAGCTTACCTTGTCATACTCGCAACCTGGATCGGGTTTAAGCAAATTAGCGTATTTTTTCGCTTCATTGGCAATATTGCCACGACCAGTAGCCACAAGATAGTCTACCATAGATTGAGTAAATGGAAAGATTGATGTAGTTGCGCCAATCTCTGCTCCCATGTTCGTTATGGTTCCCATTCCGGTACATGCTAGGGATTCTGTTCCAGGGCCAAAATATTCAATAATAGCTCCAGTTCCTCCCTTCACGGTGAGAATATCGGCTACCTAAAAGTCATAAGAATATGACTTAAAGGATCGAACAATAAAACAAACTTTCAAAATAATATCCTTGCTTGCTGTCCATCCTGAAAGCTTCCCAGTTAGCTTCACTCCAATCACATTTGGACACTTCAATTCCCATGGAAGACCTGCCATTACATCAACAGCATCAGCACCACCAACTCCAATACAGACACCACCAAGGCCACCTGAAATTATGAGAATATCTTATTTATCAATAGCTATAAAACCTCCATTCGGAGTATGAGAATCTGTTCCAATGAGCAATAACCCAGGAAAAGCATAATGTTCAAGCACAACTTGATGAATGATTCCAGCACCAGGTTGCCAAAATCCAACACCATATTTATTAGAAGCACTGGCCAAGAAATCAAAGACTTCTTTGTTGATTTCCTATAAGAACTACGGATCAAAATTTTAAATATTAAATCCATACCTTTGCTCTATAAAGATCTTTTACGCTTCCGACTTGAGCTTGAATTAAATGGTCACAATGTACGGTCGACGGAACCTAAAATTTGTATTTAGACAGGCATCATAAATATAAAATAATAAACCTGTACTGTAGGGATCCCAGAAGAAATAAATTGAAGCAAAGCCATCTGGGCTGTCGCATCCTGCATAGCAACACGGTCAGGTCTTAGGTTCAGATAGCTTACACCACGTTCAATCTTCTGTCCTTTAGGGTCATCAAGATGAGAATAAACAATCTTCTCAGCAAGCGTAAGAGGTCGATTAAGTCTTTATTTAAAAGAAGATTTAAAAATAATTTAAAATTAAATTAACCTTTTCTTCACAATTTCCAAATTAGTAGCAAGTTTTTCATAAGGAAGTCGGGTCTTTGGTTCATGCTGGCTCATAGGAACTGAAGACAATCTTCCCATTGTTGTGTGCAAACAACGTCGCAAATGAACATAGTTGTTGATTTGAGGGAATAATCCCATTATAACGCTTAAAAGAAAATTTAGAAGCTTAAATTTATTATTAAAAAATTAATAAAAAAAACTCATGTTCTATTACAAAGTGATCGAATTAATAGAAAAAACACAGCTGATAAATATTATACTTTGATCGTTTTTCAGTGAGGAATGAAACCTCCCAGACTGATATGCCCCTTTTCATTTTGATTACGGCCCATTATGGCGCGGGTCACTATGGCACAAGGCGCTCATGGCGCAAAGACATTAATTTTTACTTGAGCCATAGTGGCCTGCGCCGTAGTATCTGTGACCCTTGTTTACTTTTTATTTTTGTTTACAACAAAAAGGAGTATTTCAGTCGGTACACGACGAATGGGCGCGGCCGAATGGGCGCGGACGAATGGGCGCGGCCGAATGGGCGCCGAGACGAATGGGCGCGAGACGAATGGGCGCGGGACGTTTGGGCGCCCGAAATTATTTTTTCCTAGAAATTTTTTTCTGATTTTTTCTTCTGATTTTTTTGTTCTGATTTTTTTTTCTGATTTTTTTGTTCTGATTTTTTCTTCTGATTTTCTGTTCTGATTTTTTCTTCTGATTTTTTCTTCTGATTTTTTTCTTCTGATTTTTCTGTTCTGATTTTTTTGTTCTGATTTTTTGTTCTGATTTTTTTGTTCTGATTTTTTCTTCTGATTTTCTGTTCTGATTTTTTCTTCTGATTTTTCTTCTGATTTTTTTCTTCTGATTTTTCTGTTCTGATTTTTTTGTTCTGATTTTTTTGTTCTGATTTTTTGTTCTGATTTTTTCTTCTGATTTTTTTCTTCTGATTTTTTTGTTCTGATTTTTTCTTCTGATTTTCTGTTCTGATTTTTTCTTCTGATTTTTCTGTTCTGATTTTTTCTTCTGATTTTTTTCTTCTGATTTTTCTTCTGATTTTTTCTTCTGATTTTTCTGTTCTGATTTTTTTGTTCTGATTTTTTGTTCTGATTTTTTTGTTCTGATTTTTTCTTCTGATTTTCTGTTCTGATTTTTTCTTCTGATTTTTCTTCTGATTTTTTTCTTCTGATTTTTCTGTTCTGATTTTTTTGTTCTGATTTTTTTGTTCTGATTTTTTGTTCTGATTTTTTCTTCTGATTTTTTTCTTCTGATTTTTTTGTTCTGATTTTTTCTTCTGATTTTTTTCTTCTGATTTTTTTGTTCTGATTTTTTCTTCTGATTTTCTGTTCTGATTTTTTCTTCTGATTTTTCTGTTCTGATTTTTTCTTCTGATTTTTTTCTTCTGATTTTTCTTCTGATTTTTTCTTCTGATTTTTCTGTTCTGATTTTTTCTTCTGATTTTTTTCTTCTGATTTTTCTTCTGATTTTTTTCTTCTGATTTTTCTGTTCTGATTTTTTCTTCTGATTTTTCTGTTCTGATTTTTTTCTTCTGATTTTTCTGTTCTTTTCTTCTGATTTTTGTTTTTTTTGGATATAGTATAGTACAGGGGTGTGCCGAAACAGATTTTAAAAAGCGAAAGACGAAAGGCGAAAAGGCGAAAGTCGATTTAAAAAGCGAAACACGAAAGACGAAAAGGCGAAAGTCATTCTAAAAAGCGAAAGACGAAAGGCGAAAGACGAAACACCAAAAAAGACGAAAATATGGCGAAAGACGAAAGACGAAAAGGCGAAATAACTGTAATGAGGAAAAATCTCTATATATCGGTTAAACCAAAGCCTTGGTTAATTACCTACTTTCAAATCTTCTGTTTAATTCTCCTAATCTTGTGATATCCTTATTAACCGCTAAATTATGTATATCAGAGGATTCAGAGTGATTTAGGATTTAGGAGGATATCAGAGGATGTGTAAGGCAAATTCAAATTTTTATTTTTTCCTATCATTGGAAATCGACCATCGTTAATTGTAAATATAGTCTTTTATTTTGGGAAATCCCAGGATATCCAAATCCGTTGTCCGAACAAAAATTTTGATATCCGAATCCGTAACCAAAATTTTTAATAAAATACTGAGGCTTACCCAGGTAGAGAATCCCCTTTATCAGCGCCGCAGGCGAAAATTTTGAGAATTTTGGAGGTCCTTAAGTCAGATTTCTTCCCTTTTTGCGCCGCAATAAATACCACTATGCTGGAAAATAACCTGTATTAACTTTTTAAGCGCCGCAGGCAAAGATTTTGAAAATATAAGGTGTCTAAGGCACGGAAAATTCACTTTTTAAATTAAAAAAATAATTTTTTCATAGAAAAATTATAATTATTCTATTCATAATATATAAATAAAAATCTTGTCCCTAAATTTGGTCCGAACCTAACAATAATAAAATGGTCGCTAGTCGGAGTCAAACAACTTACCACTCAACCATCAATTACTTTATTAAGTTAAAAGAAAATTATATATTTATCCCCACTCGTCCTTAGTTTTTCTCTTTCTTTTCTTCTCCCAATTACCAACTTTTCCTCACATACCATCATTAGGGGTGTATAATATTTTCGCCTTTCGCCCAAAAAAGCGAAAGACGAAAGGCGAAAGTCATTTTAAAAAGCGAAAGACGAAAGGCGAAAGACGAAACACCAAAAAAGACGAAAATAAGGCGAAAGACGAAAGGCGAAAGACGAAACGGCACACCCCTGGTATAGTATACCGGTGGAAATGTTTCGACACAAAACCAATACCTTTCGATTCGTCTTGGCGAGTTGAGTCGAACCGTACTACTCTTTTTTTCCGGAGATGCCTGTGGATCGAGATATAGGTCCCCGAAAATCGAAAATCCATATGGGGGAGTAGGTTTGTGTGCTTCTTGCGTTTTACGTGTTTCACAATGCCTCCTGCGCTCACCCCTGCTCAGAAATGACGGAAAATGGAATAAATTGAAAGAAAATCAGAACAAAAAAATCAGAACAGAAAAATCAGAAGAAAAAAATCAGAAGAAAAATCAGAAGAAAAAATCAGAACAGAAAAATCAGAGGAAAAAATCAGAACAGAAAAATCAGAAGAAAAATCAGAACAAAAAAATCAGAAAAAAAAATCAGAACAAAAAAATCAGAAGAAAAAATCAGAAAAAAATTTCTAGGAAAAAATAATTTCGGGCGCCCAAACGTCCCGCGCCCATTCGTCTCGCGCCCATTCGTCTCGGCGCCCATTCGGCCGCGCCCATTCGTCCGCGCCCATTCGGCCGCGCCCATTCGTCCTGCTCCGATTTCAGTATCAAGCTGTTTGTATAAAAGCTTTTTTAAACGGATGTTCCTCTCGTTTACTTTTTTGTATTTAAGTTACCATAGTAACAAAGATAACTATTTGGCAGAAGACACCCAGAAAAGTATTCCTGGATATTATGATGCGTAAGAACGCTCATTTTTCCTGATTTCTTTTTATCACTTTTTTAAAACTTTTTTATTTTCTAGATTATAAATAAATATGTCTCAGTTTATCAAAAAGAATAAAGGCCCTCTTATAGTCTGTGGAATTGTTGGTGGTGGTATTGGTTTATGGGTGTGGAAGACTGTATATCCATCAGTTAGTTTTCTTTTATTTTTAAATTTTATTAATTTCCAAATTAGATGCGTGAATGTGTGTATTCAACTTTCGGCGTCAATGAGGCGGATGGATACACTGTGAAGCGAATTGAAGAGGCCTATCGTAAGCTTCAAGAAAGTGAAGAATGCCATTCGCTTTTGAAGAAGCATTTTACTGAAAGTGTGAAGGATAAGCTGAAGTATAAGAAGACCAAGTTGGGAGGGACTTTGTATGATATCATCCGCTCTGGTTAGTTTTTTAAAAAAATTTTTCTCATAAGTGAGAGCAAAGTCTCTATACAGAAAATTCATTTTGGTAATTTAGGTGTTGCCAATCTTGACTCAGGTGTTGGTGTTTATGCACCCGATGCTGAGTCCTATACAAAATTTGCTGCTCTGTTCGATCCAATTATTGATGAGTATCATGGTGGTTTTGGTCCAAATGCGAAGCATCCCGCGACATATTTTGGCGAAGACAAAATTTCGGAATTGAAAGATTTGGATCCAGAAGGGAAATATATTCTTTCTACGAGGTAATTTTTGTCAATTTTATAAAATTATTTTTCAATTTTAGAATTCGTTGTGGACGCTCTTTCAAAGGGTTAGAATTTATTATCCAATCAAGAAGTTTTAATTAAATTAATTTTTAGGTATCCATTCAATCCTCTTTTGTCTCGTGATGATTATATTACGATGGAGGCAAAAGTCAAAAATGTTTTTGATGGATTAAAGGGGGATTCGGAACTTGGTGGAACTTACTATCCGCTTGATGGTTAATTTTTATAATTATTGCCCCTTTATCCTTGAAAATTAAATTTATTTTAAGGCATGTCAAAGGATACCCAAAAGCAATTAATTGCAGATCACTTTTTGTTTAAGGAAGGTGATCGTTTCCTGAAAGAAGCTAATGCAAGTATGAAAAAGTTTAAATTAATTTATATCTGATTTTATTTTCTAGATCATTTTTGGCCTGCAGGACGAGGAATTTTCCACAACGCCAAAAAGGCAACGTTTTATACGTATCTTTTATTAAAAATTTTTTTTTAGACTTTCCTTGTTTGGGTTAACGAAGAAGACCATCTTCGCATAATTTCGATGCAAAATGGTGGAAATGTTGGTCAGGTGCTTGAGAGATTGATTAAGGGAG
Organism: Meloidogyne enterolobii; assembly: GCA_963681835.1. Taxonomy (NCBI): domain Eukaryota; kingdom Metazoa; phylum Nematoda; class Chromadorea; order Rhabditida; family Meloidogynidae; genus Meloidogyne; species Meloidogyne enterolobii. The sequence continues at coordinate 28,128 of CAVMJV010000332.1, forward strand.
TTAAGGCAATCGAGGCCAAGGTGCCTTTTTCTCGTGATGATCGTCTGGGATATTTGACTTTCTGTCCTTCCAATTTGGTATTTTTTGTTTAAAGTTTGTTTTAAAATTAATTTTATAGGGAACAACTGTGCGTGCATCTGTACACATTAAATTGCCAAAGATCAGCTCAAAGCCTGAATTCAAAAAGTTTGTTTAATTTTAGATATTGAAAAATAATCGTTTTATTTTTCAGAATTTGCGAAGATATGAAACTGCAAATTCGTGGAATTCATGGGGAGCATTCTGAAACGGAGGGTGGTGTCTATGATGTTTCGAATAAGGCACGTCTTGGACTTACAGAATATGAAGGTTAATTAAAATTATTTTAGAAAAATTTTTAAAATTTTTATTTTTTAGCTGTTAAGCAAATGTATGATGGCGTTAAGAAATTAATTGAGCTTGAAAAGGCAGCTAGTTGAATTATTCAAAATGATAATAAATAAATAAAAATTAGGTGTCATATTTTCCTATACTTTTAATAGTTAAATATATAAATGCTTATATAGGTTTAATTTTCCCTGTGCTTTTATTTGGTTAAATTTCTTTTTTTTGTTCTTGCCTATTTTTGATTAAATTGAAGTAAATCAATGTTAAATATTTTTTGACTTTTTTCTTTACCTATAAGTGGAATCTTTCTAAATTTGAATTATTAAGAGGGATGAGTCTGGAAAAAATCTGTTGATGAATTTTTAGATCCGTTTTAACTTTTGGATTTTATATTTTTGACTTTTACGAAAAAAGGGAAGGAAGGGGTTTTCGGGCTTGTATTGTTGAATTTTCTTGAATTCTTGTAGTAAAAATTTTGTTTCTACTATCAGCATTCTAATATCTTTCTATAATTTTATATACTCCATGGAATCACCAAAATTTGAATTAACAAAAATATTGGAATGGGTGCAACTAAATGATTATAAACGTATAGCCTTACAATTTCCTCAAGATTTACTTTCAATTGCACCGGAAATTCTTTTGGAATTGGAGAAATGTGCAAATGACAAACAATTTTTTATTTTGGCAGATACTTCTTACAGAAGGTTTTAAATTTTTTAAAATAATCATCCAGGGTATGTTGCGGTATGACTGAAGTTTGACAAAAATTAAATACCCACATAGAGCCTTTTATAAAACTAAAAAATTTGGAATAATCTCTTGTTGAAATACTTTTTAATTAAATTATTTTCAATTTTCAGCTGCTGTTTGGATTTGATTGCTGCTGAGCATGCAAATTGTGATTCTATTGTTCACTTCGGAGGGGCATGTATGACAGATTTAAATGGCAAAATACCTTCCCTTTATATTTTTGAAAATACAAACATCGATTTTGTCAACTTTAGAGAAAATATTTCAAAATTTATTGATACAAAGGATGAAAAGGAATTTGATCAAATACTTATTTTGTGTGATTCTGACTATTCGGATTTGGAAAGTATGGTTTTAGAGTATGTTTTTAATGTTTGTGTAGGAAGAAAGGGGAGATAGTTTCGTAATTTTTATGTCGAAATTGGGAGAGATATTTTTTTATAATTTTAGGGAAAGAATTTTCCTTTTTTAGTCTATGGATCAGGGCTGCACGCAATTGCGGATTGCGTAAATTGCGGGGGTATTTGCAATTGCGAGTTGCGTATTTTAATGATTTTCACGCAATTTTTGAAATTTTCCTCACAATAACTGAAGAAAATCTGGTTTCTTGACACCCAAATTTCACAAAATTTTCGCCTGCGGCGCTGAAAAAGGAAGAAATCTGGCTTTTTTCTTCCCAAATTCTGAAAATTTTCGCCTGCGACGATGTAAAAGCGAAGTTGAATGATATATTGGAGGATTTTTTGTTGCGGAATTTTTTTCAATTGCGCGCAGCTCTGCTATGGATATGTCGGAAATAAGTGCGGGATCTTGGGGCTTATAATCGAGAATCCTCTCTTGTTGTCCTCTTTCATAATTTTTAGAAACCAAAAAAAAACAAAATTGAATATCTAAAAACCTTTAAAAAAATTTTTTTCAGATGAGATCTATCAAAATGTAAAATCTGTGTTTTCAATGGAAAACATTCATTTATGCGGACTTTTAAAGGATTCTTCTAAACTTGAAGAAAATTGTAGAATTATTTTAAAACGTGAAATTCCTTCAAATTTTAACGAAAATAAAAATAATTTATTAATATTTTTTGGAGAAAAAGAAAGTCCACTTTTGCCGCTTTTTGTGTTAACATTAAAAGGAATAAATAAAATATTGCATTATGAACCAAAAGAAAAAAGTTTTTATTTGGAAAGGTAAAGAATTTAAATTTTTAAAAATTTTTTAAAAATTAAATTTTAGTTCAAAAACAAACAAATTATTAATGAAAAGAATGTATTTGGCTGAAAAAGTTAAAGATGCAAATACAATTGGATTAGTACTTGGTTATGTATCAATGGAATGCAGAAAAGAAGCGATTAGTAGAGTTAGAAAATTATGCAAACAAAGAGGCAAAAAACTTTATGTTTTTTATATTGGAAAGGTTTTTCTTTTTTAAATCAATTTTTTTAATTTAAATTATTTTAAAATAAATTCTTTAAATATGTGTTTAAATTAGAATAAAAATAACCCCAAAATAAACAACAATAACTTATAAGAGAATAACTTTCATTTAGTATATTCTTTTATTTGGGGATTCGATTTTTAGGCAATTTTCATTGTCTTATACACGAAAACTAAAGAATTTAAAAATATTTTCAAAAAAAAATTTAAAAATAATTTTTAGTTAAACGAAGCTAAATTAACAAATTTTGGTGCAGAAATTGATGTTTTTGTAATGCTAAGTTGCCCTTATGGAATTTTATTGGATGGAAATAAATTTTTTAAACCAATAGTAAGTTTAATGGAAGTTGAAATGTCACTTAACCAAAATACTCCTTATGAAAATATAAAATGGACAGGGGAAGCTTCAAATATTCTTGAAAGTAAAAAAAAATAAAAATTTTTTGAAAAATTTTCAAAAAATTTTTTTAAGATAAAATTCAAGCTTTTACTGAAGAAAATGATGTTGATATGAGTCTTACATCTGGCAGTGTGCGGTCCTGTGGGTGTGATTCAACTAATGGGGAAGATGAAAATATGCAAATTCTAGAATATTCTGCAGGTTAAGATTTATTTCTTTTTAATTTGGTAGGGCTACTATTTTTGAGATTTTTTTATTTGTCTCATTTATGGAGATACGTATCGGAAATTATATGTCTGTTTTTCGGACTTAAAATGAATTCTAAAAATGAAAGGAAAATTTGTGAGAAAATAAAAAGTATGGAATTTTTCAAGAACCAATTTTAAACAAAAAATTTAGAACTAAAAATTAAACATTCCATACTTGTTTATAAATTTATTTTAAAGGTGATTATTTCAAAAAGAGAACATGGAAGGGATTGGACGATAAAGAATGTTTAAAGGACGATAAAAAGAATTTTAGTGAATTAAAAGAAGGTTTTAGTGGAATTGCTTCCAAATATGAAAAGGAGATAATAAATTAATAATTTTTTATTTAATTTTTAAATATACCTAAAGCAAGATAAATATTTTTTAAATATCAGAGAACCTCAAAATAATTGTTAAAAATTTTCCAAGTTTAATTTTTAAATCTGAAAGATTCATTTAATCCAGGGCTCGCATCGACAAAATGCCACTCAAAAGTATCAAAATCTTGATTAAAAAGTACAGTGCGGTGCATATGTTTAGACTCAAGCACCTATCTTTAATTAAAATTTTAATAAAATTTTTATACTTTATATTTTTTAAAATTTTTTTTCTTTTTTATATAACATTTTTAATGTATTCTTATTAAAAAAATTCATTCTGGGAAAATAATTTAAATTTTTTTAGTTTTTTTGTCTTAAGTGAACTGAGGTCAAATTCTGCTGGTGCAAATGTTTAGACTCAGACTTATAATCGAAAATATCTCGTAGCATAATGTCCCAAAAATTCTACAAAAATTCCAGTGGACATTTCAATTGATATAGAATAGAAGGACAAAAGAACGAAGTCCGTAACTTCATTCAATATCGAGATCTCAGATCTCAAAAATCAACGGGAAATCGGGGTACAGTACTTAAAAAAATATTTTAACCCCCAAGAGCTTTTATAAAAATTTTTCTTTTGGGCTCATTCGAAAGCCCATGAAATTTGCTACAAAATAGTCCAAGTTTTTATTTTTCGAATAAAGACTCATGGAGATGAAGGTAGAGAAATTTCTTAAGTTATCATTTTTGGGGTATTTTAGGCGTTTTTTAACCATTTTTCTGTGAAAGTGAATGTATGTCGAACGACTATTTTTTGGAATAAATGAGACCCGTACTATTTTGTAGCAAATTTCATGGGCTTTCGAATGAGCCCAAAAGAAAAATTTTTATAAAAGCTCTTGGGGGTTAAAATATTTTTTTAAGTACTGTACCCCGATTTCCCGTTGATTTTTGAGATCTGAGATCTCGATATTGAATGAAGTTACGGACTTCGTTCTTTTGTCCTTCTATTCTATATCAATTGAAATGTCCACTGGAATTTTTGTAGAATTTTTGGGACATTATGCTACGAGATATTTTCGATTATAAGTCTGAGTCTAAACATTTGCACCAGCAGAATTTGACCTCAGTTCACTTAAGACAAAAAAACTAAAAAAATTTAAATTATTTTCCCAGAATGAATTTTTTTAATAAGAATACATTAAAAATGTTATATAAAAAAGAAAAAAAATTTTAAAAAATATAAAGTATAAAAATTTTATTAAAATTTTAATTAAAGATAGGTGCTTGAGTCTAAACATATGCACCGCACTGTATATAGGGAGAAAATTTGCGAAAAAAAAGTAGTCTCAAAATTAAATTAGAAAATATTTATCCGCAGGCGAAATTTTATCCGCAGGCGAAAAATTTTGAGAATTTTGGGGGTCCTTAAGCCAGATTTCTTCCATTTCTTGCGCCGCAGGCGAAAATTTTTTGAAAATTGGACTTAAATCATCTGAAAAAATATTCGAATATTGGGAATTTTGAGTTTGACATTCCCAGGATTTTTGGCTCTCCAAATCTCACTTATTGATCAATCAATTCACAAGTCGCATACAAAGGGAAAAGTATGAGCGAGAAAAGGGGGAACACCAAGTAATTTTGAGTTTGAAAGTTTGATATGTGACCTATTGATAAATCAATTCACAATTAAGGGAAAAGTATGAGCGAGAAAAGAGGGAAAACCAAGCTCAAAATTTCCGAAAATTGATTAAAATTAACGAAAATCAAATTCAATTAAACATTTAAAAACAGAGCAAAAATCCAAAGTGATGAATTTGTCAAAAGAACAAATATCGGAAAGAAAAAATGTTAAGATAAAAAATTTTTTATTTTTGAAAAAATTTTTTGAAATTTTTTTGAAAGATTCATTTAAATAAAAATGTCAAATAGACTATCTAAAAACAATCATAATACCGAAATAATTATTTATTCTTCATTTTCCGGGTCAGATGCTTCATAAAGAAAATTGAACCATTCTCCAAAAATGACGTCAGAATGCTTTTTCATCTCAAATTTGACTCCATTAAAAATTATTGCATGTTCAGGTCCTGGTTGTGTTGGAAGATAGGGAGCAAGTCCATTCCAAACACGTTTCTCGTCAATTTTCACAAAAAGCTCAACAAACTTCTCTGCGCCCTCAATATACTCATCAATATCATAATATGTCGCTTCTCCTTTGTTTTCGCGAGCCCTAAAGTTTAAAATTAATTGTTATAAAAATGATTTTATCTCTGTTATGGAATAAATTGAAAAGGATTTTTCAATTAAAAGTTATATTATAGGTTAAAATTTCGGTTAAGATATTTGGTAGGGATATATTTCGATCCCAAAAAATAATTCTATAACAGAAAAAGGAATTTAATGTTAGTAAACAAAAATTACTCTTCCATCATGGAAGTTATAGAACCAAGTATAACTGCATCTGGACCAGAACCAATAAAATCAATTGCAAATAAGCTCAATTCATGAAATGTATCATATGACTGTATATTAATTTTGAGATTTTTGTAAAGAAGCTTGACAACCATGGCGTAAGCCTTCCAGCACTTAAAAATAAAAAAAAATACAAAAAATATCAATTTAAAAATACATTCTTGGATGAACGAACATAATCCCCATCACGTTGATATTTCTCAGCCTTTTTAATAAATTGATTTGGATGACTATACACTTTCTGTAAAAAGGTTAAAAATACAAAATAAGTTGAAAAAAGGATAAACAACGGTTTAGGACAGAGATGGGCGAAAATTTTTCGTTTCATGTCTCGTAGATTTTCGGGTACTACTGAAAAGGTGGCCTCATTTTCCAAATGACCAGTAATCCTCACTATTACCAAAACATACCGAAACATTCGAAGAGCCTCTCGCAGCAACGGTCGAAACAGTCAAATCTCCACCAGTATGAACTCCACGTCCGGATACGAGCGGAAAAGATAATTGCATACCACCAAATCGAAGATGTCCAGAAAAAGTGCCTCCATGGTGGTAAACACGAGAATCCTAAATTTGTCCGTTTAAGAATATAATTTAAAAAATAAAAACCAAAACATTTGTTGGGCCTCCGCCAGAAAAGGTCGAAACATTAGAACCTCTAACACGGCCATCTACAAAAGGTGTCAACCCACGTTGTCCTAAGAACCCCCGAACACCTCCTCCTCCAGTAAGTAAAGTGTTTTTAAAAAACAAGCCTAGAGATTGCTGCATTTGAAAATATTTTTTAAAGTCAATTTCTAAATAAAAGCAGTGAAAAATTAAATTATAAACAAATAAAATTATTGAAATTGCATAAAAAATATTTAAGCAAGTCTTGACAAATTTTGACAAAAAATTTTGGGACAAGTAGGCGCGCGGCCAAATAGGCGCAAAGCCATAACTGGCTCGAGATTTTCTGAACCTTAACAATTTTAGTACCAATCTCTTTAGCTCGATGAGCGGAATCGGTTAGTACTAAATTTTGAAAGATTATGAACTCTTAAAACAAGATGATTTTGCACCTACTTGAGCGGCTAATATTCTAAGACTATGAAAAAGAAAATAGATTGGAAATCTTTATTTAATTTTTAAAAATACCTAAAGCAAAAATAAATATTTTTTAAATATCAGAAAACCTCAAAATAATATTTGTGTGGAAATCCACTCAATTTTATTTTTTTATTTAACTCATTTCCATTCAATCTCCCAATTGCTTATAAAGTATAGGAACATAGTCGTCATATTCTGCCTAAAATTAATTTGAAAATTATTTTTTAAATAACAAAATTACCTGATAAAAGTTGCCGGCAATTGGATTCTAAGACCATGTTTCTTAATGAAATCATTATTTTGAAACGCCCTCGCTTGTCACCTTTGAAAGGAAAAAATAAATAAAAAAGGTCGAAAATGCAATGATTCTATTTCGGTTTTATCACTATTCCCAATAAATTCCTTTGCCTTTACAGAAACTAAAGTCTCTGAAAACTCTGTTTAAAGACTCAAAATAATTTTAAAAAATCGTAAAATGTTTACTAAATTTTGTCCATTTTAATTCCCAATGGCTAGAAATTTCTAAATCTGTACAAATGAGCTTTGGAAAAATACGGACATGGACTTCTAGAGGACAACCCAAATTGAAAATTACAAAAAAACTGAAAAATTAAACCTCAGCTAGCATAAAGCGAACTTATGTTTATTACGCAAATCCTTAGACAGCGGTGCAGACATTATTTGACGTCGAATGTGTAGCATTAAGCTGAGGCTTACGAGACCTTCGACGAGAAGCAAATGGATTGAATTTTATTTTAAACAAATAAAAGAGCTGAAACTTAAATCATCTGAAAAAATATTAGAAAATTGGGAATTTCGAGTTTGATGTTCCCAAGATTTTTGGCTCTCCAAATCTCACTTATTGATTAATCGATTCACAACTAAAGGGAAAAGTATGAGCGAGAAAAGGTGGAACACCAAGCTAAAAATTTCAAATTTCCGAAAATTAAAATTAACGAAAATCAAATTCAATTAAAGCAAAAATCCAAAGTGATGAATTTGTCAAAAGGACAAATATCGGAAAGAAAAAATGTTAAGATAAAAAATTTTTTATTTTTGAAAAACATTTTTTGAAATTTTTTTGAAAGATTCATTTAAATAAAAATGTCAAATAGACTATCTAAAAACAATCACAATACCGAAAATATTTATTTATTCTTCATTTTCCGGGTCAGATGCTTCATAAAGAAAATTGAACCATTTTCCAAAAATGGCGTCAGAATGCTTTTTCATCTCAAATTTGACTCCATTAAAAATTATTGCATGTTCAGGTCCTGGTTGTGTTGGAAGATAGGGAGCAAGTCCATTCCAAACACGTTTCTCGTCAATTTTCCCAAAAAGCTCAACAAACTTCTCTGCGCCCTCAATATACTCATCAATATCATTATATGTCGCTTCTCCCTTGTTTTCGCGAGCCCTAAAGTTTAAAATGAATTGTTATAAAAATGATTTTATCTCTGTTATGGAATAAATTGAAAAGGATTTTTTGAATTAAGTCTGAATAAGGTAAATAAAAATTTCGGGTAGGATATTTAATAGGGATATATTTCGATCCCAAAAAATAATAGTATAACTGAAAAAAAGAATTTAGTAAACAAAAATTACTCATTCATCATTTCAGTATTATAACCAAGTAAAGCTGCGTTAGGTGAACAATCTGCAGCAAATAAACTCAGGTTATATAAAGGATCATTTGACTGTATATTAATTTTGAGATTTTTGTAAAGAAGCTTGACAACCATGGCGTAAGCCTTCCAGCACTTAAAAATAAAAGAAGTACAAAAAATATCAATTTAAAAATACATTCTTGGATGAACGAACATAATCCCCAACACGTTGATATTTCTCCGCCTTTTTAATAAATTGAATTGGATGACAATGCACTTTCTGTAAAAAGGTTAAAAATACAAAATAAGTTGAAAAAAGGGTATACAAAGGTTTAGAGTTCCACCTTTTTCCTTCCAAGTTTTCTCTTTTTTATACGTACAAACAGGTTAGACTATCTCACTTCTCAATTTCACTCAATCCCCCTATAACATATCCAATGAGACATCAAAAAAGGAGCGATTTTTTAATTTTTAAAATTTTTTATCATTTTTTAAGTTAAAATTATTTTCGAAGACCAAAAGACTCAATTGACAGACTGCGAACTTCTGGCCCGCAAAATTCGGATCCACAACTTTGAATCCTCAAAGTTCGATAGGGGAAATATAAACCACGGTTTACCCAAAAAATAAAACCTTTGGAGTTTCAGAAACAAACGTGATATTCAATTTATCACACAACACTCGGTATTGATTATCATCGCAAAAAACAGCGCAATCCTTTCCATTAATATTTAAATGTCGAAGAGGTAATGGCGAGAGAGAAGCATAGTGTTGAAATTGTGGCAAAGTTGAGGAGCTTTGCTTATAATTTTCGAAAGAAACTGCATGCTGGTAAACACGAGGATCCTAAATTTGAGCAGTTCAAAATGATAAAAATATGGTAAGAGTTAAGATTACCAGGTCCCTAAAAAATAAACAAAAAATGAACGAGAAGTTTTGAAGTTTGGCAGTAGTTAATAGTAGTGTCCTGATCCAATCCCGAGTTTTACAATGTCAAATTCTGGGGGTAAAAATGACCACTCATGTCTAATCAACTCAAATTTTAATTCCTAATTCGGACCTTCGAAGAAATAAAATTCGAAAATGTATTCGGATTCTGCGAAGCGCCAATAACCTACAAGAAATCTTGGAAACACCGAAAAGCTATTCCTTATTCTTTCCAAGGACCAGAAATCTTCATTATTACCAAAAGATACCGAAACATTCGAAGAGCCTCTACCAGCAAAAATCGAAAAAGATAAACCTCCACCACAGTAAATTCCACGTCCGGATACGAACTGAGACGATAATTGAATACCAACAAATCGAAGATGTCCAGAAGAACCACCTCCATGGTGGTAAACACGAGAATCCTAAATTTGTCCGTTTAAGAAAATAATTTAAAAAATAAAAACCAAAACATTTGTTGGGCCTCCGCCAGAAAAGGTCGAAACATTAGAACCTCTAACACGGCCATCTACAAAAGGTGTCAGCTGTCCATGTTGTCCAAAAAACCCCCGAACACCACCTCCTCCAGTAAGTAGTGTGTTTTTAAAAATCAAGCCTAAAGATTGCTGCATTTGAAATTAAATTTTTTAAAGTCAATTCCTAAATAAAAGCGGTGAAAAATTAAATTATAGCTGAACTTAAATCATCTGAAAAAATATTAGAAAATTGGGAATTTCGAGTTTGATGTTCCAATGCTTTTTGGCTCTCCAAAATTCACTTATTAATTAATCGATTGGAAATCTTGACTTATAGGGGACTTTTTTTGGCTGGGCCGATTTCGACAAATGATATGTCATTCGAAAGAGCTCGTCGAGCTGAGTCGAATGAGGGGTGAATGGTGTCGATCCGACAATCAGGGACCGAGTTACAGACCCCTGAAATTTAAAAAAGAGAAGGGGGGAGTAAGCTCATTTTGGTCAAAAAAATTCAAAAATGTAAATTATAGCTCATTTTAAAGAACTCCTCGAGCTGAGTCGAATGACACCAAAATCAGCTCGATTGAACAAGTTTGGACAAAGTTATGACACAAAAAACAAACAACGTAAACCTATGGGGCGTCGGCAAGGCGCTTGTGCAAAACTCCGCGCTTCGCGCGGAGTTTTGCGGCACGCGCCTCGCGGGGAGTCTACGGGCGCTGGGTCTGGGCTCGTAACATAAACCTATTCCTATTTCCCTTGCTTTGGACGTACCCGGGGCCTTGTAGCAGCAAAAAACGCGGAGACCATAGGTAAGGAGCTAAAAACGACACATAACTTTGTCCAAACTTGTTCAATCGAGCTGATTTTTGTGTCATTCGACTCAGTTCGAGGAGTTCTTTCGAATGAGCTATAATTTACATTTTTGAATTTTTTTACCAAAATGAGCTTACTCCCCCCTTCTCTTTTTTAAACTTCAGGGGTCTGTAACTCGGTCCCTGATTGTCGGATCGACACCATTCACCCTTCATTCGACTCAGCTCGACGAGCTCTTTCGAATGACATATCATTTATCGAAATCGGTCCAGCCAAAAAAAAGTCCCCTATAAGTCAATAGTACCAATCGATTCACAACTAAAGGGAAAAGTATAAGCGAGAAAATGTGGAACACCAAGCTAAAAATTTCAAATTTCCGAAAATTAAAATTAACGAAAATCAAATTCAATTAAACATTTAAAAACAGAACAGAAATCCGAAGTAATAAATTTGTCAAAAGGACAAATATCGGAAAGAAAAAATGTTAAGATAAAAAATTTTTTATTTTTGAAAAAATTTTTTGAAATTTTTTTGAAAGATTCATTTAAATAAAATGTCAAATAGACTATCAAAAACCAAATCACAATACCAAAATAATTATTTATTCTTCATTTTCCGGGTCAGATGCTTCATAAAGAAAATTGAACCATTTTCCAAATATGGCGTCAGAATGCTTTCTCATCTCAAATTTGACTCCATTAAAAATTATTGCATGTTCAGGTCCTGGTTGTGTTGGAAGATAGGGAGCAAGTCCATTCCAAACACGTTTCTCGTCAATTTTCACAAAAAGCTCAACAAACTTCTCTGCGCCCTCAATATACTCATCAATATCATTATATGACGCTTCTCCCTTGTTTTCGCGAGCCCTAAAGATTAAAATGAATTGTTTGTTATAAAAATGATTTTATCTCTGTTATGGAATAAATTGAAAAGGATTTTTGAGAATTAAGTCTTAATAAGGCAAATAAAAATATCGGTTAAGATATATAGTAGGGATTTATTTCGATCCCAAAAAATAATTCTATAACAGAAAAAAGAATTTAATGTTAGTAAACAAAAATTACTCTTCCATCATGGAAGTTATAGAACCAAGAATAACTGCATCTGGAACAGAACCAATAAAACCAATTGCAAATAAGCTCAATTCATGAAATGTATCATGTGACTTTATATTAATTTTGAGATTTTTGTAAAGAAGCTTGACAACCAGGGCGTAGGCCTTCCAGCACTTAAAAATAAAAGAAATACAAAAAATATCAATTTAAAAATACATTCTTGGATGAACGTACATAATCCCCAACACGTTGATATTTCTCCGCCTTTTTAATAAATTGACTTGGATGACAATGCACTTTCTGTAAAAAGGTTAAAAATACAAAATTAGTTGAAAAAAGGGTATACAAAGGTCCCCCCCCCCCCCCCCCCCCGAAATGGGGAAAAAGGAAAAATTTGGGGAAGGCGTTGGGCAAAAATTTGAATTTTTTGGCCTACGGCCTTCGAATTTTAAGAAATTTTCGCCTGCGGCGCTGAAAAGAAGAAAATTTATGTACAAAAAAAGTTGCGTTCTGAACGCCAAAATTTTGGCGCACGCCAAATGTTAGCCCCCCCCCCCCCCCCCAAAAAAAAACCGACCCCTGGATACGCCATTGCAAACTGGTTAGACTTTGAATCCTCAAAGTTCGAAAGGGGAACTCTAAACTTTGGTTTACCCAAAAATAAAACCTTTGGAGTTTCAGAAACAAGCGTGATATTCAATTTATCACACAACACTCGGTATTGATTATCATCGCAAAAAATAGTGCAATCCTTTCCATTAATATTTAAATGTCGAAGAGGTAATGGCGAGAGAGAAGCATAGTGTTGAAATTGTGGCAAAGTTGAGGAACTTTGTTTATAATTTTCGAAAGAAACTGGGCCTAAGTACACTTTACCGGGCGATTTTAGATTTTTATGATTTATATGTCAATCGAAAGAGCTCGGCGAGCTGAGTCGAATGACACCAAAATTAGCCCGCGGACTCAACTATGGACCGAGATATGGGTCCCCAAAAATCGAAAAACCATAGGGGGACCAAGCACTTTTTTGGGGGTAAAAAGTTCGAATATGCAAATAGTAACTCATTCGAAAGAGCTTCTCGAGCTGAGTCGAATGACACCAAAATCATCGTGATTTGACAAGTTTGGACACAGTTACGATAGAAAAACTAAAACCTAAACCTATGGAGCGTCGGCGAGGCGCTTGTGCAAAACCCCGCGCTTCGCGCGGGGTTTTGCGGCACGCGCCTCGCGGGGAGTCTACGGGCGCTGGGTCTGGGCTCGTAACATAAACCTATTCCTATCTTCCTTGCTCTGGACGTATTTGGGGCCTCCGTAGCAGTAAAAATCTCCACAGATGCCATAGGTAAGGAGCTAAAATAAAAGATCATAACTTTGTCAAATCAAGTCGGATTTCGTTGATTTTGGTGTCATTCGACTCAGCTCGACGAGATCTTTCGAATGAGGTATAATTTGCATATTCGAACTTTTTACCCCCAAAAAAGTGCTTGGTCCCACCTATGGTTTTCTGATTTTTGGGGACCCATATCTCGGTCCATAGTTGAGTCCGCGGGCTAATTTTGGTGTCATTCGACTCAGCTCGCCGAGCTCTTTCGATTGACATATAAATCATAAAAATCTAAAATCGCCCGGTAAAGTGTACTTTAGCCAGAAACTGCATGCTGGTAAACACGAGGATCCTAAATTTGGGCAGTTCAAAAAGATAAAAATATGGTAAGAGTTAAAATTACCAGGTCCCTAAAAAATAAACAAAAAGTGTACGAAAAGTTTTGAAGTTTGGCAGTAGTACCAGAAATCTTCACAATTACCAAAACATACCGAAACATTTGAAGAGTCTCTCCCAGCAAAGGTCGAAAAAGATAAACCTCCACCACAATAGATTCCACGTACGGATACGAACGGAGAAGATAATTGCGTACTACCAGTTCGAAGATGTCCAGAAGAACCACCCCCATGGTGGTAAACACGAGAATCCTAAATTTGAGCATTTCAGAATATAATTAAAAAATAAAAACCAAAACATTTGTTGGGCCTCCGCCAGAAAAGGTCGAAACATTAGAACCTCTAACACTTGCACATCCTCCAGTAAGTAGTGTGTTTTTAAAAATCCAGCTTCGAGATAGCTGCATTTGAAATTAATATTTTTAAAGTTAATTCCTGAATTAAAAGCGGTGAAAAGTTAAATTATAAACAGATAAAATTATTGTAATTGCATAAAAATATTTAAGCAAGTCTTGACAAATTTTGACAAAAAATTTTGGGACAAGTAGGCGCGCGGCCAAATAGGCGCAAAGCCATAACTGGCTCGAGATTTTCTGAACCTTAACAATTTTAGTACCAATCTCTTTAGCTCGATGAGAGGAATCGGTTAGTACTAAATTTTGAAAGATTATGAACTCTTAAAACAAGATGATTTTGCACCTACTTGAGCGGCTAATATTCTAAGACTATGAAAAAGAAATAATAGATTGGAAATTTTGACCCTATCTGAAAGTAAGGGCGGCATCCAATTTTTTCCATATTTCTAAACAATATTTATTTTTCTTATATTTTTCTCTCTATTTTTGATTTGTGCCGTAAGGTTATAAACGCAAAAGGATTATTTTTCCGTGTTGTCAGGGAACGATATGTGTCCGTGTGTGTGTATTTGTAACAGGGGTGTGCCTTTTCGTCTTTCGCCTTTCGTCTTTCGCCTTATTTTCGTCTTTTTTGGTGTTTCGTCTTTCGCCTTTCGTCTTTCGCTTTTTAAAATGACTTTCGCCTTTTCGCCTTTCGTCTTTCGCTTTTTTGGGCGAAAGGCGAAAATATTATACACCCCTAATGATGGTATGTGAGGAAATTATTTTAATTTTTTTCTATGAAAAAAATTATTTTTTTAATTTAAAAAGTGAATTTTCCGTGCCTTAGACACCTTAAATTTTCAAAATCTTCGCCTGCGGCGCTTAAAAAGTGCATACAGTAGTGGTATCTATTGCGGCGCAAAAAGTAAAGAAATCTTACTTAAGGACCTCCAAAATTCTCAAAATTTTCGCCTGCGGCGCTGATAAAGGGGATACTTCTCTACTTGGGTAAGCCTCAGCATTTTATTAAAAATTTTGGTTACGGATCCGGATATCGAAATTTTTGTTCGGACAACGGATTTGGATATCCTGGGATTTCCCAAAATCTTTTAACTATATTCACAATTAACGATGGTTGATTTCCAATGATAGGAAAAAATAAAAATTTAAATTTGAATTTTTCCATACACATCCTCTGATATCCTTAATCACTCTAAATCCTCTGATATCCATAATTTAGTGGTTAAGAGGGATATCGCAAGATTTGGAGAATTTGATATAAGATTTGAAAGTAGGTAATTAATCAAAGCTTTGGTTTAACCGATATCTAGAGATTTTTCCTCATTACAGTTGTTTCGCCTTTTCGCCTTTCGTCTTTCGCCTTATTTTCGTCTTTTTTGGTGTTTCGTCTTTCGTCTTTCGCCTTTCGTCTTTCGCTTTTTAAAATGACTTTCGCCTTTTCGTCTTTCGTGTTTCGCTTTTTAAATCGACTTTCGCCTTTTCGCCTTTCGTCTTTCGCTTTTTAAAATCTGTTTCGGCACACCCCTGATTTGTAAGTGTTGTCCGTGACCGATGTGTGTCCGTGTGTGTGTGACCGATGTGGACCGTTTGTGTCCGGGTTGCCGGACCTACACGGTCACGGACACACATCGGTCCCGCACAACACGGACACAAACACACACGAACACATCGGTCCCGGACAACACGGACACACACGGTCCCGGACAACACGGACACACATTGGTCCCGGACAACACGGACACACATTGGTCCCGGACAACACGGACACACATTGGTCCCGGACAACACGGACACACATTGGTCCCGGACAACACGGACACACACGGTCCCGGACAACACGGACCACGGTCCCGGACAACACGGACACACACGGTCCCGGACAACACGGACCACGGTCCCGGACAACACGGACACACACGGTCCCGGACAACACGGACCACGGTCCCGGACAACACGGACACAATAATCCTTTTGCGTTTATAACCTTACGCCACAAATCAAAATAGAGAGAAAAATATAAGAAAAATAAATATTTTTAGGAATATGGAAAAAATTGGATGCCGCCCTTACTTTCATATACTGCCGAAATTTTTATTTTATTTTTAAAAATACCTAAAGCAAAAATAAATATTTTTTAAATATCAGAAAACCTCAAAATAATATTTTTGTGGAAATCCACTCAATTTTATTTTTTTATTTAATTCATTTCCATTCAATCTCACAATTGCTTATAAAGTATAGGAACATAATCATCGTATTCTGCCTAAAAATTAATTTGAAAATTATTTTTTTAATAACAAAATTACCTGATAAAAGTTGCCGGCAATTATTTTCCAAGACCATGTTTCTTAGTGAAATCATTAATTTTGAAACATCCTCGATTGTCACCTTTGAAAGGAAAAAATAAATAAAAAAGTCCGAAAAATACAATGATTCTATTTCGGTTTTATCACTATTCCCAATAAATTCCTTTACCTTTACATAAACTAAAGTCTCTGAAACCTCTGTTTAAAGACTCAAAGTAATAAAAAAAATCGTAAAATGTTTACTAAATTTTGTCCATTTTGATTCCCAATGGTAAGAAATTTCGGTACTTGTGAGTTATCCCAAACCAGTTTTTGCGGACATATTTTGCGGACTCTTTTGTATACACAGAATGGTCAGTCTTCCTCCTTTCCTCAATTTCACGCTATTTCACTATGGCATTATTCAATGAGAGGCAATAAAGAAAGGATTATTTTTAAATATAAATGACCGATTTTTAAATCATGTTATTTTATTTCAGTCATTTAGAAATATTTTTCTAGGATTATAAGCACCAAACTCTGCATTTTGAACTAATGGTCCGTTACTTCGTGTACGTACCTTAACAGAGTCTTACCAAATTAACCAGACACGGCCCGGAACAGCTTTATATTTTTGACAAATCTAACCAAATATGGTATCAACCCAGCTCAAAATGGTCAAGGATTCCGTAAAAAAGGGGTGGGGATAAACTACTATTACCGAAAAGCTGCACTGAAAGCACAGATCGGTCCACATTTTTTTATTCCGTATTTTGGTCGTTCCATGATTTGGTAAGACTGTGATTAGTCACGGTTTTCGTGGACATATTTTGCGGACTTGGTAATAGTCTCGTTTCCCAGCCCCATTTTTTCCTCCCAATTTTCTACCCTATGTTTGTACGGAATGGTCAAATTTTCCCCTTTCTTTCATCAAATTTGCCTTTCCATATTTTGCCTAAAAACAATCAAAAAGATTAATTTGTGATATTTAAAAAAGTATTAGAGTAATGAGAAGAATCATTTTCCCAATTAATAAAAATGGAAGACTGTTGTTGTGAGACGAAAATATGAAGGAGGCAGACAACCATAAAAGAAAAATGTATGGATGATTGGGGGCGTTGAGAGAATCACCAAGCTTTTTGATTGTTTTTAGGCAAAATATGGAAAGGCAAATTTGATGAAAGAAAGGGGAAAATTTGACCATTCCGTACAAACATAGGGTAGAAAATTGGGAGGAAAAAATGGGGCTGGGAAACGAGACTATTACCGCGGACTTTTTTGTATACACAGAATGGTCAGTCTTCCTCTTTCCTTAATTTCGCTATATTTTACTACGGCATCATTCAATGAGAGGCAAACATGACCTCTCATTGAATAATGCCATAGTGAAATAGCGTGAAATTGAGGAAAGGAGGAAGACTGACCACTCCGTGTATACAAAAAGTCCGCAAAATATGTCCGCAAAAACTGGTTTGGGATAACTCACAAGTACCGAAATTTCTAAATCTGTACAAAGGAGCTTTGGAAAAGTACAGACATGGACTTCTAAAGGGCATCCCAAATTGAAAATTACAAAAAAAACTTTGAAAAATTAAACCTCCGCTAGCGTAAAGCAAACTTATGTTTATTACGCAAATCCTTAGACAGCGGTGCAGACATTATTTGACGTCGAATGTGTAGCATTAAGCTGAGGCTTACGAGACCTTCGACGAGAAGCAAATGGATTGAATTTTATTTTAAACAAATAAAAGAGCTGAAACTTAAATCATCTGAAAAAATATTAGAAAATTGGGAATTTCGAGTTTGATGTTCCCAAGATTTTTGGCTCTCCAAATCTCACTTATTGATTAATCAATTCACAACTAAAGGGAAAAGTATGAGCGAGAAAATTCCCATATTTCTCCGCCTTTTTAATAAATTGACTTGGATGACAATGCACTTTCTGTAAAAAGTTTATACATTACAAAATAAGTTGAAAAAGGGTAAACAAAGGTTTAGAAGGGTAAACAAAGGTTTCCCCCCAAAATGGGGAAAAAAGAAAAATTTGGGGAAGGCGTTGGGCAAAAAAGTGAATTTTTTTGGCCTACGGCCTTCGAATTTTAAAAAAATTTTCGCCTGCGGCGCTGAAAAGAAGAAAATTTATGTACAAAAAAGTTGCGTTCTGAACGCCGAAATTTTGGCGCACGCCAAATGTTAGCCCCCCCCCCCCAAAAAAAAAACCGACACCCTGGATACGCCATTGCAAACTGGTTAGACTTTGAATCCTCAAAGTTCGAAAGGGGAACTCTAAACTTTGGTTTACCCAAAAATAAAACCTTTGGAGTTTCAGAAACAAGCGTGATATTCAATTTATCACACAACAATCGGTATTGATTATCATCGCAAAAAATAGTGCAATCCTTTCCATTAATATTTAAATGTCGAAGAGGTAATGGCGAGAGAGAAGCATAGTGTTGAAATTGTGGCAAAGTTGAGGAACTTTGTTTATAATTTTCGAAAGAAACTGCATGCTGGTAAACACGAGGATCCTAAATTTGGGCAGTTCAAAAAGATAAAAATATGGTAAGAGTTAAGATTACCAGGTCCCCAAAAAATAAACAAAAAGTGTACGAAAAGTTTTGAAGTTTGGCAGTAGTACCAGAAATCTTCACAATTACCAAAACATACTGAAACATTTGAAGAGTCTCTCCCAGCAAAGGTCGAAAAAGATAAACCTCCACCACAATAGATTCCACGTACGGATACGAACGGAGAAGATAATTGCGTACTACCAGTTCGAAGATGCCCAGAAATAGCGCCTCCATGGTGGTAAACACGAGAATCCTAAATTTGAGCATTTCAGAATATAATTAAAAAATAAAAACCAAAACATTTGTTGGGCCTCCGTCAGAAAAGGTCGAAAGTTTAGAACCTCTAACACTTGCACATCCTCCAGTAAGTAGTGTGTTTTTAAAAATCCAGCTTCGAGATTGCTGCATTTGAAATTAATATTAATAAATTAATAAAATTAATAAAATCATCTTAAAACAAGATGATTTTGCACCTACTTGAGCGGCTAATATTCTAAGACTATGAAAAAGAAATAATAGATTGGAAATTTTTATTTAATTTTTAAAAATACCTAAAGCAAAAATAAATATTTTTTAAATATCAGAAAACCTCAAAATAATATTTTTGTGGAAATCCACTCAATTTTATTTTTTTATTTAACTCATTTCCATTCAATCTCCCAATTGCTTATAAAGTATAGGAACATAGTCGTCATATTCTGCCTAAAATTAATTTGAAAATTATTTTTTTAAATAAAAAATTACCTGATAAAAGTTGCCGGCAATTGGATTACCAAGACCATGTTTCTTAGCGAAATCATTAATTTTGAAACATCCTCGATTGTCACCTTTGAAAGGAAAAAATAAATAAAAAAGTTCGAAAAATACAATGATTCTATTTCGGTTTTATCACTATTCCCACTAAATTCCTTTACCTTTACAGAAACTAAAGTCTCTGAAAACTCTGTTTAAAGACTCAAAATAATTAAAAAAAATCGTAAAATGTTTACTAAATTTCGTCCAATTTAATTCCCAATGGTTAGAAATTTCTAAATCTGTACAAAGGAGCTTTGGAAAAGTACAGACATGGACTTCTCGAAGCCAACCCAAATTGAGAATTACAAAAAAACTGAAAAATTAAACCTCAGCTAGCATAAAGCGAACTTATGTTTATTACGCAAATCCTTAGACAGCGGTGCAGACATTATTTGACGTCGAATGTGTAGCATTAAGCTGAGGCTTACGAGACCTTCGACGAGAAGCAAATGGATTGAATTTTATTTTAAACAAATAAAAGAGCTGAAACTTAAATCATCTGAAAAAATATTAGAAAATTGGGAATTTCGAGTTTGATGTTCCCAAGATTTTTGGCTCTCCAAATCTCACTTATTGATTAATCAATTCACAACTAAAGGGAAAAGTATGAGCGAGAAAAGGTGGAACACCAAGCTAAAAATTTCAAATTTCCGAAAATTAAAATTAACGAAAATCAAATTCAATTAAAGCAAAAATCCTAAGTGATGAATTTGTCAAAAGAACAAATATCGGAAAGAAAAAAAATATTAAAATAAAATTTTTTATTTTTGAAAAACATTTTTTGAAATATTTTTGAAAGATTCATTTAAATAAAAATGTCAAATAGACTATCTAAAAACAATCACAATACCAAAATAATTATTTATTCTTCATTTTCCGGGTCAGATGCTTCATAAAGAAAATTGAACCATTTTCCAAAAATGGCGTCAGAATGCTTTCTCATCTCAAATTTGACTCCATTAAAAATTATTGCATGTTCAGGTCCTGGTTGTGTTGGAAGATAGGGAGCAAGTCTGTTCCAAACACGTTTCTCGTTAATTTTCCCAAAAAGCTCAGCAAACTTCTTTACACTCTTAATATAATCCTGAATATGTTTACGTGTCTTCCTTCCCTTGTACCAATTTTGATGAGAACTAAAAATAAAAATGAATTTTGAAAAGGATTTTATCTCTTGTGAAATAAACGAAAAGGATTTTCTGTAAACGTCAGAAGAAATAAGGCAATTATGCTTGTTATAGTTTGTGGACAAAAAATTGGATGACAAATTCAAAAATAATTCAATAACAGTTTAATGAAATAAAATTACCCATTCATCAGTCTAACAGTAAAACCAAGTGACTCTTTGTTTGGAACATCGTCATCAAGACCAATTGCAAATAAGGACAATTTATGTAAAGTATCATGTGACTGTATATTGATTTGGAGATTTTTATACAGACTCTTAATGGTCAAAACATAAGCCCCCCATGACTTAAAAATAAAAGAAATACATAAAATATCAATTTAAAAATACCTTCTTGGACGACTGAATGTAATCCCCAACACGTTCATACTTTTCCGCCTCTCTAATAAATTGATCTGGGTGACTATACACTTTCTAAAAAGAATAAGTTTAAAAATAAGCTAATAAAAATGGAACCATTTCTGGAATTCCCGAACCAAATGGTATACTCAATAATTCACACAACACTTGGTATTGATCATCATCGCAAGTAACAGTGCAATCCTTTCCATTAACTTCTAAATGTCGAGATGGTAATGGCACATTTGAAGAATAGTATCGAGATAATGTCCAAGTTGAGCTTCGAATGTAGTTATTGAAAGAAACTGCCTGATGGTAAACATGCGGATCCTAAATTCGAGCAATTAAAAAAATGTTAAAAATATCAAAACCGAAACATTCGAAGAGCCCCTCCCAGCAAAGGTAGGTAATTTATCAGTGTCCTGAGTCTGAAAATGTGTTCAAATTTTATTCCGGATCCAAGACCAAAATTCGAGAATGTCAAATTCTGGGGGTAAAAATTCAAAATAAAAGTTATTGTGGGTATTATGACTCATGATCAATCAACTCAAATTTTAATTTTGCCCGGGATTCGAAAAAATAAAATCTGTAAGTGTATTCTGGGCACACTTAATAACCTACATGGAAATCTTGGAAACACCGAAAAGCTATTCCTTATTCCTTCCATGGACCAGAAATCTTCACAATTACCAAAACATACCAAAACATTCGAAGAGCCTCTCCCAGCAAAGGTCGAAAAAGATAAACCTCCACCACAATAGATTCCACGTAAGGCTACAAACGAAGAAGATAATTGCATACCACCAAATCGAAGATGTCCAGAAAAAGCGCCTCCATGGTGGTAAACAAGAGAATCCTAAATTTGAGCATTTCAGAATATAATTTAAAAAAATAAAAACCAAAACATTTGTTGGGCCTCCGCCAGAAAAGGTCGAAACATTAGAACCTCTAACAAGGCCATCTACAAAAGGTGTCAGCTGCCCACGTTGTCCTAAGAATCCACGAACACCACCTCCTCCAGTAAGTAGTGTGTTTTTAAAAATCAAGCCTAGAGATTGCTGCATTTAAATTAATATTTTTTAAAGTCAATTCCTAAATAAAAGCGGTGAAAAATTAAATTATAAAAGGATGATATTCAAAAAATTTGTATGCAAGTACTTGTTCAAATTTTGTTATGTAAAATAATAAAAACGTCCAATATAGAAGTCATTTTCAAAAAGTTATTTTCAAAAAGGTTCAATTAAAAATGGTCACGAATAAAAATGGTCAGAAGAGTCCGGTTGTAGATAGTCATAGATGAGCTCAAAGATTTACCACCCTTTTCATTTGACAAATTTAGAGATTTTGTGGAGTTAATTTTAATAAAGAAGAAATTCGCGTAGTGAGAAGACGAAAGGAAAATTTATGAGAAAATGAAAAAGTATGGAATTTTTCAAGAACAAATTTTAGACCAGGGCTCCGATTCCTACTTTTTTAAAAGTATTCTACTTTTAAATCGACCTCCATACTTACGAAATTGAATTTATACTTTTTTGAAAGTATATACTTTTTTTGATTGAAAATGAAATTGGGAAAGAAATTGGTCAAAAAAGTGAATTTTTTTGGCCTACGGCCTTTGAAATTCTCAAAATTTTCGCCTGCGGCGCTGAAAAAGGAAGAAATCTAGCTTCTTGGGCTCTAAATTTCAAAAAATTTTCGCCTGCGGCGCAAAAAATAAATTTTTTGGCGCCTTTCGCCCCACAAAAGGTGCATTGAAATTGACAAAATGCTCAGTTGAAGCAAGAAATTATTAGAAAAGATTCATTTAGGAGAGAAATATACAGTCGTGGATAGATCCGGATTATCTAGATCCGGATTATCTCGGCCAATTTTCATTTTCATAAAAAATGCAGAAACATGTCAACTGAGATACGAATAGAGCTTTCGATTGGTATATAGAACGTATTTTTTGAATAAAAAATTAAAAAATAAAAAGAAATTTTAAAGCGCTTCCATACTTTTTTCCACGACTGTAAAAGATTTGAGGACGAATAAATATTTTCTAATTTAATTTTGAGCATACTTTTTATGGTAATAGTTTGGAATTCGCCCCCCCCCCTTTTTTTCCTCTTTATTTTTTCCTAGTTTTTTCTCAATTTATAGTAAATTATATATCATTCGAAAGAGCTCTTCGAGCTGAGTCGAATGACATTAAAATTAACGAAATCTGACTTAAGTGAACAAAGTTGTGACCGTATATTTTATCCACTTGCATTGACACAAAAAGTTTGCCCAAACTAGGATTTGGCTTCATAATTTCGGTAAGAATGATCAGATCTGGTCAATCACGGTATCATTCGACCAAGCTCGATGAGCGCTTTCGAAAGATGTATGATAAATTATGTATCAAACAAACAAGCTCAAAATGGTCAGGGAAATGTTGAAAAAAGGGGGCGAATTCCGAACTATTACCCTTTTTATTTGCAAATTTTCTCCCTATATACTTTTTAATCAAGATTTTGATACTTTTGAGTGGCATTTTGTCGATCGGAGCCCTGTTTTAGACTATTCGGAACTAATTATTTCAAAAAGAGAACGTGGAAGAGATTGGACGATAAAGAATGTTTAAAGGATGAAAAAAAAGAATTTTAGTGAATTAAAAGAAGGTTTTAAAGAAAGAAGGTTTTAGTGGAATTGCTTCTATTTATTTTTTTTAATAACATTATTTTTTTAATAACAAATAAATATGAAAAAGAATTAATAAATTGAAAAATTTTATTTTTAAAAATACCTAAAACAAAAATAAATATTTTTTAAATATCAGAAAACCTCAAAATAATATTTTTGTGGAAATCCACTCAATTTTATTTTTTTATTTAATTCATTTCCATTCAATCTCCCAATTGCTTATAAAGTATAGGAACATAATCATCATATTCTGCCTAAAATTAATTTGAAAATTATTTTTTTAATAACAAAATTACCTGATAAAAGTTGCCGGCAATTGGATTACCAAGACCATGTTTCTTAGCGAAATCATTAATTTTGAAACACCCTCGATTGTCACCTTTGAAAGGAAAAAGTAAATCA
This sequence comes from Meloidogyne enterolobii, assembly GCA_963681835.1. Classification (NCBI taxonomy): domain Eukaryota; kingdom Metazoa; phylum Nematoda; class Chromadorea; order Rhabditida; family Meloidogynidae; genus Meloidogyne; species Meloidogyne enterolobii. The sequence continues at coordinate 52,415 of CAVMJV010000332.1, forward strand.
AAAAGGTTGAAAAATGTAATAGCTATATTCTGGTTTTATTACTATTCCCACCAATTGTCTTTACCTTTATAGAAACTAAAGTCTCTGAAACCAATGTTTTGAGGATCAAAATTAAAGATAAAAAATCGAAAAATATTCACTAAATTGGAAAATTTTTAAGATTAAACCATTAGCTAACTTGGAGCGGAGTTCACCAAATCAAAGAAAAATTTTTTTTGATTTTACCTGAACGATTAGTCAAATGCCCATGTTCTGGGTCATGTATTTTCCCATTTTGTTTATAAACCAAAAATACATATCGGTGAAGTCCAGTATCTTTTGGAGGTCCAGAACCAACTAATAAATTAATAATTTAGTTTATTTTTTCGATTAACCATATTCGCTAAGAACTTCTCCTTTTGAGACATCATTACCAGGAATATTAACAACAAGCCTTTAAATATAAGAAAAAATTTTTAAAATTTTCTTAAATGTACCAATGATGCCATTCACGAAATTTCGGATCAGCTCTGCTAGGAGCATCAGGATCTAAAAAATTACGAAATCTGATAGAAAATCAATTAAATAAAAATTAACCAGTCATTGCAAGAGTATAAAGAACACCATCCTCCGCTTCCCAAGTTATAGTCGGAGGATTTTTAACTTGGGTTGGTGTAAGAACATTACCAAGATTTGCCTGCAAAATTTAGTATATAATCTGCATTTTTTAAAAGTATTGGGAACGATGGAGCCAAAATACATGTGAATTGATGGCTATCCCCCTCCGTCTTAGAATTCTCGACCCCCCACCCCACAAAGACACCGATTTTCTGAGGAAAAGCAAACAAATATGAAATCTCCACTGACTAACCTCAACGCCACTATCGTAAGTCACACGAATTCTTTTCTCAGGTGCTGTTGGAACAACATCAGAAACAATTGAATTTTTCTTGAATTCTTCAATTGTAGACATTATTGTAGCGGTTCTAAAATTTGTTTATTAGAAAATTTTTATGAAAAATAAGAATAAGCAAAGTTTTATAAACAAAGTTTTCTAACCAAATATTTTGACTATTAAATAAAAAAAACTGACCTTGTATGCAGTAAAATTCCACTATTATTGATTAAAGGAGCAAATACTTTAAAGTAACGAAACGACCTAATAGGTGTAATAAACATTAAAAGTGGTATAGAAAATTTCTATAATTTTTGTAATATTCGGATTTCAAACGACAAAAGGATGTCGGAAGCAGCAGGAAGAAAAAAAATTATTTAAAAAAATTAAGGGTTAAGCATAATTGCTTCCCGTTAACAAATAAATTTTTGTACAAAAAACTTAATCAAATAAGTATATTTACACATTTAAATAAAATTAAATTTAAATAAAAATATGCAAAAAAATCCTTCTTCACCGAATTAAAATGGAAAAGCCCAATCATATTCCACCTAAAATCATAAAGAAAATTATTTCTGAAATCTAAATATTACAAATTCATTTTGTTGAGAGTGTATTTGTTCATTTATCTGTCCAGAAATAAAATGTAAAGAATTATTTTGTAATATAAGATCATAGACGGCACCACCCAATAACTGGCATTTTTTTGGATCGAGAAATATAATATTTTGATTAATCCGCGTCCCACGAAAAAGTAAAATCTTTAAAAACATTTTTAAAATAAAATGAAATTAAAATCAACCTTGCTTCCAGGAGGTGTAGATAACAATAGGTTTGGAATACGTTTTTGTTCAAAAGCCTTGAAAATCCTTTCACCATCGGTTAGTTGAAGAGAAAAACATTTAAACTTTTTCTAAAATGATAATTAAAAATTTGACTAAAAAATAAAAATTACATCAATTTTGTAGTCGTCTGATTCAATAACACCTATTTCAGCGGCGGTTTCATCGTAGTCTTTTTGTACAAGTGTTTGGTATTGTTTAAGAAAAGAAGTGCCTATATCGGTAACAGATTCAATCTATAAACAATTTTTTTAAAAGGTTAATTTTTTTAGTAAACCTGTAAAAGTAGGGGTCGTGGCAAATCAAAAATATCATTAGAATTTTCAAATTCTTTGATAGGTTCAGTACTTTGTTGAATATTTGAGTAAATCCATTGTTGATAAACTAAACCTATTAATTTGTCTGTACTGCTCTTAAAAAAAAAGATTGTAAAAAAAGATTTAACAGCAAAACAACCTTAATGTTTGAGAGAAAATTAACAACTTCCCGGAGCCATTCCATTTTTAACTTTATATGATTGCTTGCAAAATGTAAGTTGATTTCTTCTAATTGAGTCATTTGCGCTGATCTATAAAATGATTGATTTTATGAGAAAAAATAAAATAATGTAAACCCTAAAATTTTTTGCCCTGCCGGCAGTGCCGGTATCATATTTTTTCTCATTTCCTTGAAATGGTTATTTTTCCTTAATTTATTTTTCTTAATGAAAGACGGTGTCTTTCTTTTAATTTTTTCGGACGGAGTTATGTTTGGTCCGAGTTTTGGTAGGACCGGTTTGTCCAAACCGAGTTTTGGAGGACCGTGTCTACCTAAACTCGGTCCAGACATAAAACGGTCCGAAAAAATTTAAAAAATTATTGTCTTTGGTTAAGGAAAAATAAATTAGAGAAAAATAACAAACTAAAAAAATAACCATTTCAAGGAAATGAAGAAAAATATAATGCCGGCATTCCTTTCAGATAGGGCCAAATTTTTTAATAAAAATTCTATACCTCGGTCCAGAAGTTATTTGTCTATTAAGAAGCCTACAGAGAGAATGTAAAGAATTATTTTGTAATATAAGATCATAGACGGCACCACCCAATAACTGACATTTTTTTGGATCGAGAAATATAATATTTTGATTAATCCGCGTCCCACGAAAAAGTAAAATCTTTAAAAACATTTTTAAAATAAAATTAAATTAAAATCAACCTTGCTTCCAGGAGGTGTAGATAACAATAGGTTTGGAATACGTTTTTGTTCAAAAGCCTTAAAAATCCTTTCACCATCGGTTAGTTGAAGAGAAAAACATTTAAACTTTTTCTAAAATGATAATTAAAAATTTGACTAAAAGATAAAAATTACATCAATTTTGTAGTCGTCTGATTCAATAACACCTATTTCAGCGGCGGTTTCATCGTAGTCTTTTTGTACAAGTGTTTGGTATTGTTTAAGAAAAGAAGTGCCTATATCGGTAACAGATTCAATCTATAAACAATTTTTTTAAAAGGTTAATTTTTTTAGTAAACCTGTAAAAGTAGGGGTTGTGGCAAATCAAAAATATCATTAGAATTCTCAAATTCTTTAATAGGTTCAGTACTTTGTTGAATATTTGAGTAAATCCATTGTTGATAAACTAAACCTATTAATTTGTCTGTACTGATCTTAAAAGAAAGATTGTAAAAAAAGATTTAACAGCAAAACTACCTTAATGTTTGAGAGAAAATTAACAACTTCCCGGAGCCATTCCATTTTTAACTTTATATGATTGCTTGCAAAATGTAAGTTGATTTCTTCTAATTGAGTCATTTGTGTTGCTACATTTTAAAATTAAAGGGAATTTAATTTTAGGACAACGAAAACAAAAAGATATGTTATAGCATTTCAAAGAAAAAATGACAAGAATTTTCGAAATTTACATATTTTTATGAGTTTGGAAATTAGCATTCTATATGCATTATCAAAAGAGAATTTCCCTTTCACGTGATTAACGAAAACTTCATTGACTCAAAGTCTATTGACGAAAAGTTTTTTGACCAAAGTTAATTTAACCGTTTGAATTAACTACAGTAAATTTTTACTATTTAAGCGTAATTTTGCTTGGTCTTACTAATTCAAATTACCACAGCAAAGTAGCGATGACGTTATTTGGTGCAACAGAAGCGCGTTCGAGTTCGTCACAGAGTTTTACTTTAACGAATTCGACTAATTCGGTCCAGTCTAGTCAGCAATCGAGTGGCCGTCCACCTGTAGGTGGAATTCCCGCGCAGATACATGTAACTCTTTTTATTTTTCATTAATTAGTTTTACTTTTAGCCAATGGCAATGCCAGGAATATTCGACATCGAGAAACGCAGAGCAAAGACGAACAACATGTCTCGTCAGTTTTAATCGGGAATTTCATATCTGACTTTTTTTTCTTTCAGACAGTACCGACCTCGATGTGCTCGAATTCATTCGACGCCATTTGCTTCGTGGTAAAAAGGAGTACCACTACTCGGCTGATCAGATCGAGCAAATAGCGCACTTGGCGATGGAGTCATTTGAAGATCAACAAACACTCCTAGAGTTGAACGGGCCAATATTTGTGTGTGGAGATATTCATGGGCAATATGCTGACTTGCTGCGTATTTTTCATGCTTGTGGACCACCGCATAAAAAACGCTATCTTTTTCTCGGAGATTATGTTGATCGTGGAAGAAATTCTCTTGAGGTTTCGTTTTTTTGAAAAAAAATATTGTTCTCTTAAGGTCATTTGTTTGCTCTTTGCCTGTAAGGTACAATATCCCGAACATATTTTTATGCTTCGTGGCAATCATGAAATCACTCACATAAATCGGCGAGTGCCTTTTTGGATAAACAAATAACGATAATTTTTCAGGGCTTACGGTTTCTTTGACGAGCTGAGTCGTCGCTTTGGGAACGACCGTGCTGAAGAACTTTGGCTGAAATTCAATGATGCGTTCGCCTTCATGCCTCTAGCTGCTACCATTGGAGGAAAAATTCTTTGCATGCATGGTCAGTTAAACCATTATTGAATAATTTTTGGCACTTTTTTCAGGTGGCATTTCGCCCCATTTGCAGTCGTTGAATGACATTCGAGATCTGAAACGTCCGATTCCTATTATAATTGAACCTGGACTTATACAGGACTTATTGTGGGCTGATCCAAATTTGTTGCCAAGTAACGAAGGATTCGTACACAATTACTTTCGGAATTGTTCAGTCCTCTTTAGTGAAGAGGCGTTAAAGAAGACGATGTCTTCTCTAAAAATTAGTCTGATAATACGTGCTCACCAGGTGTTATAAATTATCTAAAAGATAAAAATTAAGTTTAATTTTAAGGTTGCTCAGTATGGCTATGATATGTTCTGTGGCCAAAAGATGGTTACTATATTCTCTGCTGCTCGGTATCATCCAGAGTTGAATAATTGGAGTGCTGTGGCAAGTATTAGTGCCGATTTGGAGGTGAATATGAATAATTTTTTTGTTTAATCCTACATATTTTAGATTTTCTTCGTACTAACTCGTCCAGATGAAGTAAAAAATGAGCAATTCTAAATGTTAAAGAAAGGTTGGCTGAGAAAGAGGGGAATGAATAACTAGTCAAAAAATATATATAATTTTGTTTTGTTATTGATATATTGTATATTTTGGTTAATGTCACTTTCTGTTTTTGTGTTTTTGCCGTTGTTTTTTGAAAGTAGATAAATTGGAAATAAATTGTTTTTGAATTTAATTTAAAACTGTTCTTTTATAGCTTAATCTCTATATAATTTTGACTTTCAATTTATATTTTAAAGTAGAATTAAAATGTCTCCACCCTTTAATGAATTGGCTCGTGTACAGGAATTCATTAGTTTTGCTCATAAACTTGGGGTTGGTTTTGAAGCTGCTTTCATTATTTCTTTGAATGTTAGAGGTTCAGAGTTGTTCAAATATGCAAGAGATAATTTGGTTCGTTTAAAAATTATTCAAAAATTAAGGTTAAAAATTAATGATTTTTTGTTAAAAGAAATTCCCTGATGTAGTTCTAAAATTGTATTTAACTGAGGGAAAAGGGAACATTAAAAGGGAAAGGGACAACATCCGTATTTTTTAAGCTAGTTTTGTGTTTTTCCAGTTCATTGATCTTGAAGATGACTTGTCTGTTGCTTGTAGATTATGTGACTTTTATCAAACTGGAGAGGTATTTGACGAAAATATGCCTGAAATGGAACAATTTTTCGATGATGTTTTTGTTTGTGCACGTTCATTAATGGAGTCAACAAAGCTTCCATATCACAATCTTTACAATTTAGGGAGTAATTATCCCTCTGTGGATAATTTTAACGTTCATCATTTTATTTATCATGTTCAAATTGATTTAAAATGGATACAACCGGTGAATTTTTAATTATTTAGGAAATACTTTAGTCGAAATGTTTTTAGAAAGTATAGGCATTACTAAAAGTAATAGATTCAAATTTTTCCTAAACTCAGGCAAAATCTTCAAAATTTGTTCGTTCTGCATTAGCACATTCACTGTGTTCAATTTATGGGAAAGATAAAGCATTGACCTTTTTTCGTGATGAAATTTTTTCAACTTTAAATTTTTACAACAGATATTACAAATGTGTGGTAATGGTGAATTTTAATTTAAAAATATTCAAAAAATTCTTTTAGATTGACCAGGAAAGTGTAATTCACGTGAGCGAATATTTTAAAACTCAAAATTTCGGCAGAGCCATTGCTTTTGAACTTTTACCGGATAAAAAAGTTGCTTCATTTATCTGTGACATTCCATACACACACAGAAGTTCAGTTCCATTTTATAAGGTTTTTTTAAGTTTTAAAATTTTTTAAAGTTTTCTTTTAAGATTTCCATTTTCCAACTTGATTTGGGCTCGGCTGTTGTTTCGGATTTAATTAAAAGTGGTGGAAAAGATGAAGTATCCTTTAATAGGATTACAAAAGAAATGTTATTTGTCAATAATTTTCAAAGTTATCGTCCTGGTGATTCTTATTTGTCTTTAATTGGTACACACGTAGGAAAAAATGAGTTATTAGAATGGGCCAAAAATCGTGTGAAAAGTATTGCTGATACTGAAATTAATTGGAATGTTTTTCGCTGTTTGTTCGAGGAAACTTGTGCATTGGTGAGTTTATTCGTAAATCAATTTTAAATTATTTGTTTAATTTATCAAAATTTAAAAAAGTAGCTTTATTATTCAAGAGAATTAATATAATTATTTGGATTTTTCCTGATGATTCTAAATATTTTATTTTTAGGTTTATTTCGGTCCAGGATTTAAAATTCGCTCAATTGAAAGGGATGATTCTTCAGGCAATTTCACATTATGTGTTTACTGTGACAAAAACAAAAATGATTCTTCATTTTTATCTAATATTGAAAATTTTCTAAATGATTACTGTTTAACAATTGTAAATTTTTTTGAAGTTTTTAAAAGAAATTTTATATTCCAGTTCGAGTATGAACCACTCATATTTATTTTTGATGATAATCTTTATATTGTATTGAATTCTCAAAAAGATTTTGAAAATATTCTTGTTCAGCTTACAAGGAGTATTTTGAAGGGGGAAGGATTTAAGGTATTATTTAAATTGTTAAAATGTTTATGACTCAGAAATTTGATGAGCATTGTTACAGTGTTACATAGTCCTTTTCAAAGGAAGCTAGGTAATGGAAAGTGGCGTTTTTCGTTAGATTGTGAAATATAAATTGGCTAATTTTATTTAAAAAAATTTCTCATTCTAAAGGTAATAAAAAATGGATTATTTGAATATTTGTTGTCAAAATCCTTGCATGAATCAAACAAAAATAATATATATCCTGGAACATGCACAATTTGCTTAAATTATTACGAAGGAAATAATTGTATTAAATTATCGCTTTGCGGGCATTTTTACTGTGATACATGTCTTCTTCAATTGGTAAATTAAATTTTAAAAACGTAAAATAGACATATTTATTTAATCATTTTTAATTTATTAAAATTAATAAAACTTTCTAAATTTCTATTGGTTACTGAAACCTTAAAGGTCCAATTTTTTCCATTTTTCAGATCGAAAGTTCTACAACTTTTCCACTTCGATGCGCTCATCAACATTGCCAATTTTTAGCAATTAATGATATTCGAGTAAATTAACATTTTATTTTAATCATTTTTAAATTAATTTTTAGAAAGTATTCGGAAGAAGATTTACAAAAATACAGGATTTGAAAACTTTTATTTTACCACTTCTTCAACGATCTCTCTATTCTTTTGTTAATAATAATGATGAATTTGTTTGGTGCAAAACTACAGGATGTCATTATTTAATAAAAGTTAATATAACTTGCCAAA